>JAGJRO010000239.1:0-71552 GCA_022832285.1 Lepidurus apus apus | reverse complement strand
AGCCGTGCCTGATACGTCGATGACGTCATGACCAAATAACTTTGCATGCCAACAACTCAATTCGACAAAATTAGAAGGAAGTCCATCGGTCTTCCTAAAAACCCCCACAAGTGATGTTGGTAGCCATTAGCTTCGTAAGCTCTTTTTTATGTATATTTGCAGGTTGGATTACCTTTGATAGTTGTAACCGTTAGCGGAAAACTAATGCTTTATTTTCAAATTTGTGTAGTTTTGCCAAGATTTTTGAAAGAGCCCACGGATATTAGTGTACCACTTGGACATACCGCTCGACTGCCCTGTCAAGTCACGGCTACGCCCCCTGCTCTAATCCAGTGGCTCAAGGAAGACCAGCCGTTAGAACTGGATCTCTCACGAATGCTCGTGTTGCCTTCAGGAGCGCTGGAAATCAGCAGCATTGTTCCGAGCGACGCAGGCCGATATAAATGCAACACTACGAGTTTGGATAAACACGCTCTAAGCTCTGCGGCCTGGATCCGAGTGCTCCCTTCGCCACAAGGCAAATATTTTGCTTCTCATATTTTTGTGTTGCTTCTTAATTTTAAAATTAATTACACTTGTGTCGTATCAAAACTCCTTTAGAGATAGTAATTTATACAAAGGTTTCTTTTTTAATCATCGTAAATAGAAACCGGGGAAACTGAACCGCCCACGTTTATTGCCGAGCCAAAAAATATGGTCGTTTTAGAAGGCAACACCGTCACGTTAGATTGTGCCGCTAATGGAAACCCACGACCTTGGATAACATGGTTGAAGGATGGCAATACTATTGATGTCGAGTAAGGAAGAAAGGAAGATACATTTTTGGCTCTCCGTCCGTGGGATTAATTTTTCTTGTTTCTTCGCTTCTGTAGCCATTTGGATAGCCGATTCATCAAGGTTGGCATGGGGAATTTGCAAATTAGTCAAGTTCGCGAGTTGGACGCAGGCATGTACCAGTGCAGAGTAGAGAATTCCGAAGATTCTGTCGACGTGATAGCTAGTTTGGAAGTCCATGGTAACGACTCTGGGTCTTTGGTTAATAATCCATTTTGCAAAACTAATATTGACATACATTTTTTAGTTACTCCGCGCTTTGTTAAGAAGCCGCAGAATGTAGCGGCGCTGGAAAAAGAAGACGCGGAGTTAGAGTGCGACATTTATGGCAGGCCAGAGGCGACTATACAGTGGATGAAAAATGGCGACCCTATTATCGCTAGCGAATACTTTCAGGTGTGTACCCTATCAAGTTTTATAATAATTAGAGACATTAATTTTTTTCTTAAATTGCGAACGTGTTAGATAAAACATCCCGAGGTATACGTTACAGTATCAGCGGCAGAATAATGAAATTAAACAGGCATTATGACTAAAACCGAAATCGTATATCTAATGTATATCTCAATAATTGACATTAAGCATTTAAATCGGACTTTTAAACCCAACAAATCAAAGGTTCCTGCCTTGTTTAACTATCATAAGCACAGGGACCCAAAGTATCTGTACTCTAGGTATGGCCGGTGACTTTTAGCCCGGAATTTAGTGTTTGTCGGTTGTTTCGATAACCAGTTCTTTCGTTTCGTTTCTTTTTTTAAATTAATTTCTGAGGATAGTCGATTGTGCACTGTCAGCGGTAATTTTTCTTTTATTATTGTGGGGTAGAAGGAATGTAACGCAATGTAGTGTACCTTTTTTACAGTATTTTTGGCTTTTTTGGTTAAATATTCGGTTTTAATAAATGAATAATAAAAATATTTTTTGGTCCGTTAGATTGTGAATGGTCATAATTTGCGGATCTTGGGCTTGGTGGCATCCGATGCTGGCATTTATCAATGCATGGGTTCCAACACAGCTGGTAATGTGCAAGCCGCAGCGCAGTTACGTATGCTTGAGCCAGGTACGTTTCCGTTTTATGAATCCTATTTTCCCCCCATGTCCCTTGCCTTGCCTCTACGTGACCAAACATTTGTAGCATTATTATTTTTGCGTTAAGCTTTCGGCGCTCGCTTTCTATTCCTGTGGTAAGAAAGATAAGCAGTAGATGTAAAGTTGCAAAAATTAGTTGACAGTGAAAAGTAATTTAGTCTTGCTTCCTTTTTTTGCAAATCGACGTGAATTTTTTGTGTAAGGCTCGATGGCATGATTCTGTGTCGCACGACTAATGGCAACAATGTTTTCCTCCCTTCCCTTTCCATTTGTTTTTATTTCGGCTACTTCTTTCTGCTGTGGCCCACAATCCAAATTCTTGGCCTGCATGTTTGTCGATTGGTCCCCATGCACGCGCCTGTGTGTACGTAGAAGCATCGTCAGCCACGCCCATGTCCGCAGTAACCACGCCCGCGGATCTAGGAGAACGTCCCGCCAACAAAGATGTCCCCTCTGCCCCTCGAGAGTTGGATGTTGCCATCATATTGGCCCGATTCGTTACCTTGAAATGGAAAGAGCCCATCAAAACCAATGGCAACATCTTTGCGTATTCCGTGTTCTACAAACAAGACGGCTCGGAAAGGTAAAGTGACTTTTTAAGCTGGTTTTTATTTTATTTTGTTTTTCTGTGTCTGCGTTTTTGGTAAAGGAAATAAGAGTAAACCTTTCGTGGGCTTTGTTTTATGGGTGTTTTTCGCTAGTTAGGCTCAAACGTTACTCAGAAATGATTTTTAGGGAACGAGTTGTGAATACGAGCCGCTCTCGTCTCGAAGAAGTCAGCGTACAGGGCCTCGTGCCAGACAAGAAGTATTATATGCGGGTAGTGGCCATCAATCAACACGGAGCCGGAGAATCTTCGCCGGTAATCGAGCTCCACACCCAAAGCGAAGCCAACATGTTGGGTCCACCTGTCAATTTATCTGTCACTGCCACTTCGCCCACAAGTATCTTAGCCACATGGCAGCCACCTCAGTTAAACACGGGGCTACCCATCGTCAGATACAAGCTTTTCTACATGGAGGTACTACACATAATTTCATGTCTTTGTACAAGTTTCTCGTGTTTTTCGATTCTTATTTTTTTGTTCAATCTTGAAGGGCATGGCCACCACACCAGAAAGTAGAGCTTAAAAAGTAGTCATACGTAATGGAGCGAACAATCTAGTTTCTACTGATATGTCTCTTCCGTCATGCCCGAAATAGTAATATTAAGCCCTTGAAGAAAGAAATTTCAAAAAATAGCTTAGAGTTGCTTTCTGACGTCTCAGACTTTTCGATGTCCGTGGTACCTGCGAGCTTTGTTCAAAATGTAAATAAACAGTAACCATGATAACAAAAGCGCCGTAAGCCACGCCAAAGCACATCTGTGACGGCATGACCAGAAGTTTGCATGCCAATAATTCGTGAAGGGCTAATCAATATCCGTCGAAATCTCGAACGTGAGATTTTGGTGGCTGTTACCCTTTGGATTACTCAGATGTAAGTTAACGTTCTCATATCATCCTTTAGGCTGGGTTTGGGGAAGAACACGAGGTGGTGACCTCGGAAACGTGGCATAATATACATAACTTAAAGAAATTCAGCGATTATGGGGTTTGGGTCGTTGCGTTCACGGAACAGGGACCCGGCTCCAGTACGGATGACTTAACGGTCCGTACTCTATCGGATGTCCCTTCTCTAATTCCACAGAACGTGGTGGCGGAAGCAGCCAGCTCTACTGTAAGTTGTGCAGACGTTTAGCTTGTATTTATTGACGTCAGTAATACATATCCTGTGATTTCTTATTTATATAGAGCGTCATTGTGCGATGGGAGCCGCCACTTAAAGAGCACCAAAACGGGGTTATCACGGGTTATAAGATCCGGTACAAGCCGAAAGGCCGGGGCCGAGGTCCAGGCAATGCTAATTTGGGTGGTTTGATAGCCACGACGGACGGGAGCAGAAGATTACACGCCTTGACGGGATTAACGCGTGGAACGGAATACCAAATCAAAGTGTCAGCTTTGACGGTCAACGGTTCTGGGCCAGCCACGGATTGGATCACTGCCGAGACGTTTGAAAATGACCTAGACGAAGGCCAAGTTCCTGAACCACCTTCGTCTTTACGCGGTAAGGCATTTTATAGGGAGAAAAATTTTCAAAGTGAACGTTTGGAAATTAAAACGATTGCTTACGCTCTTGTAGCACGCCCCTCCACAAACGCAATCACCGTTAACTGGACACCGCCTTCAAATCAGAATATTATGGTGCGAGGATACACTATTGGCTGGGGGAAAGGTATCCCAGATGCGTACACCAAACTCGTGGATGGCAAGCAGCGATCTTACTCAATAGATAATCTTGGTAAGAAAGGCCTGCGTTCAAAAGTTGACCGTACTAAACTTCTGCGAACATTTGTACAGAGGCCAACTCAGAGTACGTCATTAGCTTACGCGCCTACAATCAAATGGGCGATGGACGACCGATCTACGAAACTGTGCGAACTCGAGAAGAAGCTACTCCAGAGCCGTTGACACCTTTAATACCACCTGTGGGTCTCAAGGCTATCGTGCTTTCTGCCACGACAGTAGTACTGTATTGGACTGATACAACTTTACCGCGTAACCAGGTAGAATTCACTTAAGAAAAAGGGCTCTGGTTTTACCGTTATTTTTTATTATTATTTTTTTCCCAGCTCGTCACTGATGCGAGATATTACACTGTTCGATTTACATCGACACATACGTCTTTAAGTCCGAGGTACCGTTATTTGAACGCCACGGACCTTAATTGCATGTTGGATGATTTAAAGCCTAATACTCAGTACGAGTTTACCGTCAAAGTGACCAAGGTAATAATTCGCGTAAACATGCAAAAGAAGAATAAATTCGTTAATCCTGTCCACTGTAGAGTCGACGTGAAAGTCCGTGGAGCTTGGTTGTACTTAATGCAACGAAAGAGTACATGCCTACATCCGCCCCTCGTGATTTGACAGTTGTGGCCATGGATGATAATCCCACAGTGGTCAACCTGAATTGGCAGCCTCCAAAACAGCCCAACGGTCAAATCACAGGCTACGTTATTTTTTATACCACGGATCAAACCCAGCGTGACCGCGATTGGGTCGTAGAAGGAGTTGTGGGTGATAAGATGACCACCACTTTAAAAGGATTGACACCCGAAACGACGTACTTTTTCAAGATCCAGGCACGCAATAAGAAAGGTTATGGGCCCCTGTCCAACACGGTCACGTTTAAAACGAGTCCGAGTAAGTTGCTCCTTTTGTCTTTTTGCATTGGTAGGTTAATTTTAGCCTTTGTCTTCTCCCGCATGCCATTTAACGTAATCCAAACACTCAGAGAAACAGACATGGAGCCTTATAAGGCTTGTCTGTGGAGAGAAATGTGTACCCTTTTCTAGCTCTTTTCTATGTATGGTAAAAATCCATGGCATATTCAAGCGTGTGTATCGCACGAGTCTATGATTTGTTCTTTTTTATGTGACAATAGGTAATGGCATGGTCGTGAGTGACCCCAGTACTGGTGCACGAGGTGGGTCCTTTTTTGCCCTACTATTTTTGTTTGGTTTTAGTAACCAAGTGATACTTCATTGATGCAATTTTAAAATCCTGAGGCGAAGGGAGTTTATGACGCCTCTTTTTTTAATGCGTAGACGGACGAGTGTTTTCCAACACAACTTTGTTCATCATACTGGGCGTGGCAGCAGCGATTATCCTCATTTTGGGCGCTGTTTTGGCGTTCGTTTTCTGCAAGCGTTGTCCCAACGCCGCTAATCAAACACCAGATCGATCCAAGAAAGGGTAAGTTAGTGAAATTTTGGCTGGGGCATTTTTGAACTAACGCCAAGTGGCTCTGCTTTTTCTCATTCCCTTGTCAGGTACGTGAAAGGAAACGTAAAAGGGAAGCTGACTAAGGCCGACAATCCCCCTGATCTGTGGATCCATCATGACCAAATGGAAATGAAGGGGATAGAAAAGGGTCAGCGCTCGGGATCCTCTTCCAATGTGTCGCCCATGCCCCGACACTCGCAAGACTTGGATACGCTCGACAGCAGCCGTGCTTTGAATCCCGCAGATTCTTTGGACCGGAGAGGCTACGTAACGGCCTATGCGGGTAAGAATTTCAGGCTCTTCGTGTTGTTGTTGGCATGCCTCTTGACTTTCATTTTTATGTGTGCGGTTCAACTTATTAAAACAGTAACAGATGGAGTAGCATTAGCACTAGTTATTGTCCGTTCACTGGACTCGTTTCACCGCTTGCCCTGTTTTGTTTGTGTTTCGTTTGCATGGCTCGTTTGCGTAATAAGGCGGTTCCCATTCTGATCCTAACGGCCGAAATTCCTTGCGCCGCCCAGCCAAACCCAAGTCGCTGCTTATGGCTGTCGTTAATCAGCCCCACATGCAACGTACGTATTTGCTTTCCCTGTATAGTTTTTTGACTGCATTGTATGCCCGTTTCGTGAAATCGGAACGACGGAGTAATTTTTCGTGTTCTTCTAGCGGTGGCTACGGCTACGGCATTACCAAATGGAAGTCTTGCGACTGCCCCGGATGTGAGAGACCAGCAAGGACCACGCCCGGTTTATCCCAAGACGCAGTATCATACCGCCCGAGCTCACGTAACAGTGGACCCTTCCGGTAATGCGGTTTTTAGGTTTTTTTAAATTAATTATGCTAATTAAACCGTTGCAGTTAAGCTTTAGTGATAGTATGTCTGGAGAAAATTAGAAATTTCATTTTTCATTACTTGCAGTAAACTACGAAGAAACTAAGAGTTTTATGTTGTATTTATTAATGAATAATTCTAGGAAAGATGAGTAATTTTGTTGGACTTTTCAAGGTCAACCTTCAGAAAGTGCGTACAGTACTCAAAGCAGCAGCTATGACAGCCGCTCAAGTCTCATCAGCGCTGCCCCAACCTTGCCGCCTGTTGCGGTGCACGTGGGAGGTGGAGTCGCGGGAAACAGTGCTTTACCTCCTCCCGCTCAACAGTCACCCGCGTACAGCACGTCGTCTGGCGACACCTCAGCTTCAGCAATAGCTATGGCTAAAAGACCTCATGGCCATCCGCTCAAAAGCTTTACTGTTCCTGCCCCTCCTCCTCAGATCACAGCTCCCAAGCATATGGGTAAAAGCCTGCTTTGTGAATTTTTCAGAATCGCCTTCCTGTGATCCCAATCAAGCTGATTTGATTCATTTTCTTGGTCATTTTTAGTATCTCCTTTGGCATCTAGAGCCGCAGCTTCAGCTTCAGTGAACTCCAGCCCGTATAAAAAGGCGGTGGGACCACCTCCGATGTCACCTACTCCTAATCAGAGCCAAGCTCCGCCCAGAACTGCCAAACCAACCATGGAAATGGTGAAGGAGCGATTGCAGGTAAGATGTTCTGTATTCAAGTTTAAAAAATAAAAATGATAGCATGCAATGAAGAGTTGCAAAGTTGCAGTACGTGAACTTTGGGGGTAGACTCACCACCAACTTTTAATTGCATTGCTGTGTATGCTTGGTTGGAGCGCAACGACAAATTTTCTTTGTCAAGGAATACTAATCGACCCTCCTTTGACTTTTCTATGTTTTGCAGCCGTCGTACAGCACGGAAGAACTCACTCAGGAGATGGCCAACTTAGAAGGACTGATGCGAGACTTAAATGCTATTACGGCGTCGGATTTTAATTAGAAGACTCAAGTGTAATTGATTGGTAGTGTAGTGCAAATGGAAAGGAAAATGCTCAGCATTTTTGACGGCCAAACTCATGTTCCTCAGCTCCCTTTGCAAAAATTCTCATGCACAAAAACTTCTGGGTTCCCATTTTACAAGATTAATGGAGTTTTTCCTTCCAATTCAAGCAACTTGTTAATTTACCGTCTACGACCATTCGTGTTTTATTGTTTGTTTTTTTAGCTGTGCCCATTAAGAATCTCACACCTGTTCTTATTTGACTCTAATCTTATGACCGTTTCTGGTATAATTCCAAAAATTTCTCTGGATAATGTTTTAATTTACTGACCCCCTTTGCAACGCATCAGTTGTCCCTGGCAGCCGTCAAACAATTTTGTTGCAATCGAAATTATAGACTTGTACAAAGTAAAGGAGTTGGAGCTAGAGCGTGTAGTTAGATACTCAAAGGCTTGAAGAGTGAATGTGCTGAAAGGGGAGAGCGTGAGTTCTTGGTTTTAAATGCGTTGACAATTGGAATGACTGATTATGTTGTGGATGACCAGTCCATGTGCCTCTTTTGTAGTAGCTCATAAGCGTTCACCAGATTTGAGATAAAAGTCTACAAAGACGTCCCTTGACTTTGAGAAAAAAAGGAAGCTTGCTGTTCTGTGCGGCAATACATTTGATGAATTGTAGGAAAGGGTCTCTTGGCTTGATTGACACTTACTAATTATGTATTCATGCATCTTTCCGGACAGCGACTTCGTTAACGAGTTACCTGAATGCATTCAGGTTTCTGCGCTCGTGAAAGTTTATTTGCAAAGGGCAGACTTCACGAGATTGTATTTCACCGGTGGTTTTAAAAGCAGAATTCACTGTAACCAGACGCCTCACTTGACTCGTTGGCAGACATGGGGCCTAAATGGTGGTGCTTGTGTACGTTAGCTATCGTAAACCTTCTACGAGATGGAAGTACGTTAAGTTTAACGAGTGCTTTACAACATCTAGATTTTCCTGATTGCGTTGCAATCTTGTTGGATGATGATCTGCCTGACAGTTATATCAGGCAGGTGTTGCAGGCGGTACATATCCCCTACGTGTTAATTTTTCGCCTAAACCAACTTCCCACTTTTCTCGGAATCCACAACTGTAAAATGAGGCTGACTATGTTTACTCGCTGCAGCTTTTCATACCAGGCGGTTGAGCATACGTTTGCGTCAACGGAATTTGATGTGGTAGGGACTGTCGTTATGATTAGCCTGAACCCACATTGCAGTAAGAGGGATTTGCTGGCTAGTTATCCGGGTTTGAAAGAGCTAAAGCACCTTGTTTATATCAAACGGGTACTACCAAAACCTTGTGCTGATATTCCGTGCCCCAAACGAAGTGACGCGATGTTTAAAATGATTGCCTTTAGATCGAAACCGTCCAACCACCAGAAAACACTTCGACTGGCGTTATTTCATCATGAGCCGAGCATCATTCTGGACCAAGCCCACCACCAACGCCGCACTTACCGGGGCTGTGAAGTAGAGCTAATCAAAACCTTTACGGAATTGCATAAGTTTCGCCTTGAATACGTTGATATTCCCATGGACGAAAAATGGGGGGCTAAAACTCGATCTGGTCAATGGACCGGCCTCATGGGCAAAGTCAATGAAAGCCAAGTGGACTTTGGTATTGGGAATGTATTTATGACGCCACAATATATGGAGGCGGTGGACATGTCTTATCCTTTTGACACAGAGTGTGCCGTTTTCCTCGTTCCCGGCCCGGTCACCACTCCTCGGTGGCAAGCTTTACTTCAGCCTTTCTCTTGGCAAGTCTGGCTTCTCACGTTCGTGGTTTTCGTAATTGTCGGGATTTCTTTACCGACGCTATCGGAAATCTATTATTCTCTGATAAACAAACATCCTGATGGGTTTTATCGACGGTGGGGTTCAGCATACTTTTATTCGTGCCAAATGGTGACCGGAATTGCTTCAGGAGGCAACGATTTAGGAAACCCATGGCCCGTTCGACTTTATATTAGTGTGCTGTGGGCGTTTTTTTTCTTGTTGACCACCGATTACCGGGCGGTTTTGACAGCCTTTTTGTCCTTTCCGTCCATGACTTTTCCCATTGATAATGGAATTCAATTATTGCAGAGTAGAATTGAATGGGGTGGAATGGAAGCTGTCAATGTTTTCAAACACTCGGAGACGCCCATCGACATCCTCTTGAATCAGAGCTTTAAGGTTTTCACTAATGCAGATATCCAACACGGTGTCAATTTGGTAGCTGAAGGCAAATTTGCCTTAATGGAAAATCGCAGGTGGGTGCAATTTATCGTAGCTACGTCGTATCAGGAAAACCTGTACGTTACACAGACGTGTTTTTCTGCCATTCCCGTTGCCGTGGTTTTGCCACGACCGTCCGAAATTAAGCCCTTATTGAACCGGTACATCTTTCGTTTAAAAAGCACAGGGCTTTTTGATTATTGGGCGGAAACGACTGCGCGCGAAGGGCGAAGCCTTGCCATGGCAGCATCTCTGAACAAAACGTCTCGTGCAACAGAAAAGGATTCGCTAATTTTTTCCCTGTATAAACTGCAGGGCGCATTCTACTTATTGATATTTGGTTATATACCTGCCTTGTTAGCCTTTTGTGGCGAAAAGATTCAGTGTTTAAAACGCTCGAGATGATTAACTAAGGGCATTAGAGTGCACTGTACGCATTGTAGGTAATAGTTTAATAAAAGCATGATAGTGTTTTTCATTCATAATTGAACTGGACTTCATTTCCGCTTTCCTACTCGCTCAGTGCTGTCATGTCGTATGTGACGCAGCATAACGTACGCGAATAGAGGCGGGGAATAACGACGTAGACGTTGGCTCTTCCATTGCCCTCCCACCGCATTTTACCGCTCTCGCAGCTGCAAGGGCATGAATGGCGCTTTGGTCGGGAGGGAAAGGTGAGGTGGAAAAGAGGAGGATAACTTCAAGGTTTTCATCCTCCCGCACCACCTCCCACCTAAGATCTTATACTCGGGAGGGTCTGTAGGCGTCGGGTGCCTCTGAAAAACCGGAAAGGCCAAAAGGAGACGTAGAGAGAAGTTGGGGCGAGGAGGGGGGGAGACTAGGGAGGGAAAGAGGTGGTCGGATGAGGTAGACTTGTTTACAACGCAGAAGAGGAGGATAGGGAAGGACACGAGCATACTTTCTGTTTCTCCTTGTGTTATCAGACTGCCTCAAGTTTATATTGCAGATGTTTGTTACCTAACCAGTAAGCATATGTGCATATTGTTCAGTGAAAGTAAGCCAATATTAGTTGTTTCTAGGTGCGTCGATTAGAGTGTGAATGAGTGCGACGCGCACACAACAAAATTAGAAGCATCTGCGTGTACGCGTAGTTACGTGACTCGTAAAAAAAGCGCAACGTGGTGGGCCACCTATTTTGGACATATTTTAAGAACGAGCTCTGTCATTTGACTTGCAATGCTAGAAGCTTAATCAGTCAGGAAAAAACCCGCTGCTGTACCATTCCAAGATGCTGTTTTGTGGACGTAAACTCAACCATGGGCCAGGGTTGGAATTGTGGGAACAGCAGAGAGCGTGGAGATAATCTTAGAACCATTGCTATTATTATTGATGAGGAAAACTTGGCTTAGTGCAATCCGGCTGCTGCTACCTTTGGCCTTTTTACATGTATCTAAAGTACTAAGCAAAACGTGGAGACTCTAAAAAGCCCAAAATGTCTGTCAAAAGCTTATCGTCTGCCTATACTGTGGGATCTTTGGATGGGAGTACATTTTCTAGCTCGTCCGTTGATAGGTTTCATGAAATTGATGTTTCGGATGTCATTCAAAAAGGACAACTTCGGAAATTAAAGGTAAGCTTAAAAAACGTTAACTTCCTCCTTTATAATGATGTTCTACTTTTTTATTTTAACAGCATATGAAGAAAAAATTCTTTGTACTCCGAGGAGATTCTTCAATTCAAAGCCCTGCTCGTCTGGAGTACTATGATAACGAGAAGAAATGGAAGCATGGCCTCCCTCCTAAACGGTAAATTCCCTCTTTGCCGTGGCCCGAAGTAATTTTTTAAACGGACGTCTTTTATGTAGGTCGATCATCTTAAGGACCTGCTTTAGCATAAATAGGAAATCTGACAGCAAGCACAAACTGGCGATTGCTATATACACCAGCGATGGTTGCTTGGCTGTGGCTTGTGAGACGGAGGAAGAATTGGAGTCTTGGTTAGGATCGATGTTGTTATTACAGCGTGGGAAGACAGAAACAGGAGAAACGCCTAGACCCACTTTTGGTAAAGCTTTTCTTTTGAGCTGAATTAACAAGAAATAACTTAACGTTTGCTCTTGCACGGGGTTGCGCAGAACACTTGTGGCAAGTAAATGTAAAAAAGAAGGGATTGGGTGGCCAGCAGAACATACTTGGACCGTATCGACTCTGTTTGACTTCTGCGTCACTTACGCTAGTAAAAATGCCACATTCTGATCCACCAGAAACGAAAGAATTCCCGGTATATGTCCTTCTTGAAATTATCTTCTGTAGTAACCTTCGAAAACTGTCTCATTTTTGGCCGTCTAGCTCATGAGTATACGGCGATGTGGCCATTCAGATGGGTTCTTTTATATGGAACTTGGCCGGTCGTCTTGCACTGGGGCTGGAGAGCTATGGATGCAAACTGAAGACAATATAATGGCTCAAAACATGCACGAAGCCATTCTCAAGTACGTGATACATTCACATAGACTGAGCTTTTTGAGCTTTTTGGAGTCTGAAAACATCTTTGTTTGCAGTGCGATGAGAGCTTGTGTCAAAGAGGATTTACCGCCCAGACCCAGAACGAGATCCTCTTCTGCCACCGAGTCCACAAAACCTATTAGCGTTGGCGGCAGGCGACAAACTACTCCAGGTTGGAATCATCCAAAATTAAATTTTCTTAATTGTAGCTTACAATTAATTGATATTAGGCATGACACCTCTTGTACGCGACAGAGCAGACTCGCTGTCCTCTAGGCCACGTACCGTGAGTGAAGGCCCCAACGTTACCATTAACTACTCTGGTTCGCACCCAAACCATCCCGAGATTGTGCTCCATATGGGTCATCGCGACAAAAACTGCCATTTACTTACCCCCGATCATCACAGACCAACGTTTGTGTATGCTAGAGCTATATCCTCCTCCCCGCCTCCCCCTTCCGTCTTGGCAAGGTAAACCGTTCATTTTCTTTTTGATAAAATCTGGCTTTTCGTGGATCTTCCTCGACGATACAGTCTTGTTTTCACGTGATTTCATTTTTTTTTATATACTTTTTTCTTCTGCAGCCCTGGATCTATTGCCTGTTCCATGGATTCAGCTGGTTCATCCCTGTCTATCGACGAGCACGACTTGGCGGCAGTGCTCAATATCCATCACAATTTGCACGGAGGTCGCTTGAGTTATTCCCATACTCCCGAGAACAGCTTACCTTCCGAACCCGCCATCGTGGAGGAAACGGACGATTATATGAGCATGGCGGGTGGGAACGACAACAGCGACACCCAAGCGGAAAAGGCGCATGACAATTATTTGCCCATGACCCCGAAATTGGCCTTAGCAACCTCCCCAGCTGCCCTTGCCGGCATGGGCAATTCCACGCTCCTCAACCGCAGTTTGTCGGTAGGAGGCGGAGGAGGCAACAAGCAGGCGAGTACCAAGCCCAGGCTCACTTTAGCACATGCTGGGAACCATAACCATGGTGGTGGGACACATTTGGCCAAAACTGCTGCGCAAGCTTCGGCGCAAAGCGCTTACATGGATATGAATAGTCCGCAAGCCTCGTCGTGGTCTCCCATCAATATAACGGACGGTTACATGCCCATGGCTCCTGGTAACTTTCTTTCACCCTTGAAATGCGGTTTGTATTCTAAGTGATTTCTTTCTTTCGCATAGGAGAGAAATCCGGTCATCATACGAGGTCAAGTAGCATCGGGGAAGATGTGCCTGACGGATACGTTCCTATGGCTCCTCAATACACTGAAGAGCACTCTTCGTACATGGATATGAAGCCCAGGAGGAGCCTTCCAAGAGGTAATTGTTTGGATACTTACGCATCGAGATATCCACCCAAGTTTTTGGAAAGAACAGAACACTTGTTGTGTTTCTCGTTTTGAGTCACTTTTTTTCAAGTGTTTAATTGGAAAGTAAAAACCACCTCATTTTCTGCCAAAAACAGAGGATTTCATTTTTCATTTTCACTTGCAGACGTGCACATACGAGGAAGGTTATCGCCGGCTTCGAGCAGTTCCTTAGCAAGTTCCATAACGTCGGGAACACCTTCTCTGTCGATGGGCACGCCCCCTCCCCCTTTACGGCTAGCTGATTTCCATTTGGACAAAGTAGCTTCTCTGCTGACGCCTTCCGAGGACGACGACTTGCCTCCGCTGTGTGGAAGGCCGTTTAGGGCGTATTCTGTGGGCTCGCGACCTGAACATCGCCAGAAAATACGACTAGAAACCATTCCTTCCCCTGGAGAGGACAGTACACGTGTTCGGGCCTTCTCGTTGGGCTCCAAACGAGCGACAGGCGTTGTACCCCGACCAGAAATCAAATTAGGCTTATTACCCAACAACTCTACCCAACCCCGCAAGAAATCCTTGAGCGCACCCCTTCTCACCTCGGCTCCTTTCCCAACGTCTTGGCATTCTGGTATCCTGAAGAACGTTCTGTTTGGCAGCATGGCTTCTTCGCGATCGAGACCGGGTGGTTCAGATCTTATGGTCCTCGAATATAACGGCAGCCACGGTGAGAACGAAAAACCTAAAAGTCCGCACCGCTATGTCAGCTCCGACAGTCTAGGTAGCAGCATTGCAGACCGAGACGCTGTGGAACAGGACCACGACGACAAAACTGGGACCAGCTACGGATCCAGCGATAGTTTGGGTAAAGTTTCATCCGCTAGTCTAACGCCCTCTTCTCGGCCCCGGTCCAATTCCAAAACGTCGTTTCTGCACCGGGCCGCGGGGAAACTCGAGACGATGCGACGCACGGACAAGAAGCACAAGCACGAGGTTGACCGACTAGAAAGCGTCCCTCAAGGCCGGGATACAGACTACGTTGAATACAACTGCCGGTCGCCCACTGGGGATGACTACGTACCCATGAATGCTCAAAACACGCCCCGATCCCTCTCTCGCAGTTCATCTCGTGTGTCCAAGCGTTCGTCCCGGACAACGAGCAAAGAAGATTTAAACCGGACCTCGGAGTCCAACAGCCAGCCCGACGACGAGTACGTCGAACTAGCGCGGCCACCTCCCTTACGAAAAACTTACTTGAAAGAGAAAAAGAAGCGGAGCAAAACTACTCCAGTTCAGTCGTTTAACGCAGAGAAGGAATACTTGTCCATGGAACCGGCTGCAGGACATTCGACGCAAATAGACTCCGCCTACTTGGATATGAACTTCACAGGGACGAAAAAGGATCCCCAGTCTGAATCCAATTCCTATCTACCCATGTCGTATAAGGAGAGTCAAACGAACCCCGAAAAGGAAGTGTCCGTTCGGCCGAACAGTCTACACAAATTAGGCTTCAGACAGTCCCGCGAAATACGTAACGAAGATTACATGGAAATGTCTTTTGGCCCCAATTCCGATATGGACAAACTGAAACAAAAGATGCGCTTGTCCACCTCGACCTCATCGGATGCGGATTCTGCGCCCAAACCCGCACCCGGGTCTCACAGCAAAGGCTCTTCCTCGTCCACGTCGTTCCTGTCCAGTTTGTTAGGCAGGAAGCACTCTTCTGGCACGCCTCCCAAAATCGCCACGCCTGTGGATGATAAGACCGGTAATACGCTACCTCGCAGCACTCGCAGCATGCCTCCTAGCCCCTTTTCCTCCTTAAAACGCTCCAAGTCCACCAAACCACGCCTCCCGTTGTCGGAAGACTCGTTCATACCCTCGGAAACCTCGCCTCCCTTCCTTGTCCCGAATACCGGCAGCTTGAAGCGGAATTCAGACTCGAAAAGCCTTCACTTTTTCAGCAAACCGAGTTCACAGTTGATGCGTGCGGGGTCGTCACCCCGTAACCCTCCCCGCCGTCCCTTAACTCCGCCCGGTTCCGACTGCCCCGTTTTCCCTCCCCAGCTGTCGCCATCCACCTCCGGTCACCTACGACCCAACTCCAGTCAGCCCATCAGCATTGTAGCCACGGGCACCGCCCTCGCCCTCCGCCGAGGAGTCACCAACGAGTCGAATGATTCGGGACTGACCCCGTTGGAGCTGTTTGTGCCGCGTAGGTCCGCGTCACCCAGGCAACACCCAGCTCCACCCCTTTCCCCGCTCCCAGAAGTACAGTTCCCGATTTCGCCCTGCGGATTCGAGCCCAATCCTCCTTCTTCCGCCTCTTCTTCGTCTACTTCAATTACGGCCACTAGTACCAATTCCTCTGTCACGCCTTCACAGCCTCCAAGCAAACTAGTCACGTCACCTTCAGCTACCGAATCTGCCTATCTGGGTATGGATTTTTCCGCTTCTCGCTCCCAGCCCCACATTTTACCCGTTCCGTTGCCGCTTACGCCCAACCGCAGCATGCTGTCACCTATCCGAGACGACTTGGGGCTCCCCAGTCCAACCGATTCCGAGAAGAGTGCCTCAGGATCCACCCCTAGCGTCACTTCATCCGTTTCCGAATCCACAACGCCCACTGCCGTGTCCCAGAGCTATACGTCGACTCCAACTGGTGGGGACAAAGAAAATAGAGATATTAGAGAAAATGGCAGTTTTAGTAGCAAATTAAGGGCGGCTAGCCTAGAAAAAATTGTGGTCGGGGCCCTTGATAAAGTTCGCACGGGCATCGGTAGTCACAAACGCCATAATAGCGGGGATAAGCCCAGAAAAATGAATATCCCTATCTATCGGTCCAATAGCTACCAGCCGGTAGGAAGTCGCGGGATAGCTGGGAATACATTTACCCCTGTTCCAAGTAAATCGGCGTCGGTCTTCCCCACCCTGGGCGACATTCCGGCCGGGAAGCTGCTGACGTACGTTGGAAGCGAAACAATGACGTCATCACAGGTATCGCCGAGCCACATGAAGGCAACGGGCAAGCAACTTATCGCGAATCGCCTTTCATCGTCCTCGTTGGCCAGTTTAGGCGAAGAGATGGCGATGGCAGAATTGCAGGCGGTGACGTGGACACCAGATGCCAAAGCTAATGTAAATTCTGCCTTGCTAGGTATATTGTCTACACAGCAGCAGCAGCCTTGTTCCTCTCCGTCTCTGTCTTCTTATAACCCGAATGCTCAAGCCAGTCACAGTGCAAACTTAAGCCCCGCTCCTCAAGCCAACTCGTCCTCCCCGTCACCGTCCTCGTCTACATCGAGGCCCCCGTCCGTTTTGAGCGAACGCGAGTTACACTACGCCACTTTGGATTTGGCGCCAGCTACATCCAAAGAAGATGAAGTTCCTCGCAGCCCGCGTTCGTTGAGCACGAACCGACCAGGGTCCTCGTTTGCGTTTGCAGAACCTGGCGTCGGAAGCGGACTCAGTTATGCCAAGATCGATTTTACCAAGAGTGAAGGCCTCCGGAATACGACCAGTGGCGTGGCCCGCGAGACGAGAAATTCTTAACGTAAAACAAAAAATATATAGATTAACAAAAATTTTCCTGTTTTCTTTCCTCTTTCTAGTTTCTTGTAAGAATTCCGGAAAGGGGAGGAAATTAGGTTTTTTTTGTGCTAGTCGCGTAATTACTATTAAGTGTTTTTCTTTTTTTTGTATCTGCTATTGCACTGAGAAAAAGCTTACTATCGTGGCTCCGTTTGTAATTTGGTAAATCGGAACGGTTACCAGTGATTTGTGGGGGCGAAGGTGTTTAGCTGTGGTGACGTCATTAGATGGAACGTGTACGAATTGAAAATTGTCGCTTTTGGTACAGTTTGATCCGGTTCAGCTTATGACTTTAAAAATTGTCATTGCCCAGCCTCATGTTAATTTTTTGCTCAGTGATTCAACAATTTTTGTCGGTGAAGCTGTCGTAATCTTCCTTATTAATATTATTTGAGAAGCAATTTGTCAATCGAAACGTCCTTTTCTGGGCCCTTTTCTGATTTTTTTATGACCCCGGTGACTCCCAGCGTATGTGTAAAAGCTATAGTTTAAAACTGGGGAAGCGAACCCCCGCCCCCCGTATCGCTTTTCTTTTCCTCCCTGAGGAAACAAACCTTGATGTTTTAGGCTGTTTTGGTTATTGAAAGCAGTGCAATTGCCGGATTAAAAAAAATCTTTCAAATCATTGAAAGAGCTGAAAAAGTGTTTCAGAAAACAGCAAAAAACCCGGTGAAATGGTGAGAGGTATATTTGGTTTTTCTGCTGAAGGAAGTAAACCCGTGAGGAAGGGTGATTTGATACGTAGCCGTGATTTTCACTGAATCGTGGTTGCTAGTCTTGTGAATTGTGAATTATTTGATGGCCTAGAGCGCACATGCTGTTTTTTTTTTGTTTTTTTTACTATTCCGTATGTATAAAAAGTTATGCGAGACTGGTAATGAATGAGTATGAGTGATGCACAAGATTGGTAACGCGTGAAGTGTTTTTGAAGTATACGTATTTAGCATTTGTGGAAGGAGTTACATAAATACATACACATACACTAAGTTGGAAAGACTTCCCTGTGTTCGAGCGCCGAATCATTTTTTTTTTTGCAAATTAACTGGAAAATTTGTGACTTATTCATGCGATACATAATTGAGCCTATTGTTAGAAAATTATTACAGATAAGAAAATGTGTAAACGTAATAAGATGTTCAATACATAATTAATTTTGTCGTCGCCCGTGTTCGCTAGTTCCAGTTTGTAAAAGACTGATTTGTTGTACAGCAGAGCCACCAATTGGGATGACGCCATATTAAAGTGTCATGGCGGTTGAGCTTTGCGGCCTTGGAATTGCCGACCGATTTTCTGTGTTATTGTGTTTAATCGGCAAACAAATTGAAATCAAGTTGTTCGAGTGATGCGGCTATAGGTAACTATTTCCTTTAACTTGAATAAATCGACTTCATCTGGGTAGGTTATCAAGATGTAAGCCGTATCCTGGAATGGATAGAACAAACAGTTGTTTTGAGTTATTGTTTTTGCTTTGTTGGTGATGGTTTTTAGACCAAGATTGTCAATGTCATTACCAACTAGGGCTGGTTAGGTACATTAATGAGTTGCTTTTTTTCTCATACTTAAATTTATCCGTGTTTGTAAAACTGATGTATTCAGAATAGAATCAAAATTTGCACTCGAGCAAGTAACCAGGAATGGTTGATGTTATCGTTCTGCTTAACAGTGTGGTAACCATGTTTGATTCATCCCTACTACCAGGTTTTGCAACTATAAAAATTTAAAGGAGTAGCTTTAGTAAACTCTGTCAGCATTAGCAATACACGTAAAGCACTGTCTAATCTTTATTTTTTGCTTTCGTTTCAGGGAACAAGTTGGACTCAAGTGTGGTGTTGGATCGTATTCAGACATTTTCTGCCAGTCTGAATAGGAACTTAGTTTCTATCTACGCAAGTCGCGTGAAGCAAAGTCTCGGAAATAATAGCTTTTCCTGTGTTCCCCTTCATTACACCTGCAAAATGGATCGCCGCTATCCAACCAGAGCTTCATATAGCAGTAGTAGTAGCAGTGGGGGAGCCTACGTAGAATTACAGGACTTTAACTCTTACAATAAGTTCCAGGTAAGGCAATATTTTCGCTTTTCGTTTCCTAAAATGGACATTGGGCAGGTATTTTTAATTTGGGTGCAAGTCCACCAAAGAACTACAAACAAGGGCGGTGTACCTGCCACGTCGAGTACACTCAGTACCGGTTTCTCGCCTAACAATAATGCTCACAATTATGTGCACATGAAACTCAGTTTGCCATGTAGTGCTGTTTCCTTGGCGCTTCTAACGTTTTCCGTTCAGTGGGATGCCAAAGAAACCCAAAACAAGCTTGAATTGATATACAAAACTTCCTCAAACGTGAAGGAAAAAAGAAACTCGCCTCATCTCACAAGGTCATGCGAGAATGCTCGTGGCTGCGGGGAAGGTCCCGTGGAAGCACTCGTGCAACAATCTTGGGGTCCCAATTGTTAAAGGTTTATTCTTCCGTTGACCCATAAGAACACTGTTCTTTTTATTAAACGCCGAGCTAAGTCATTCTTAGCACGTGTTTAATCATACACCGTATTCTTATGTTTAATCATACACCGTACCATCCCTGATTGTTGAGCCTTGAGGTATCTTTTTTTGATTTTTTGTGTGGGGCAAATTGCTGAATGAGAAGCCGCCCTTTTCCCGTTACCAAGTCATTCCCAAATCACAACCTTGCCAACTCGACAGCCCGAATTATAATTTTTGCACTTTGTTTCCCTCTGCTAAGCCCGTTATTACATGCAGGAGTAGCGTGTGGTCCGTTGTAGCATGAAGGGGTGTATTTAACACGTTGAGGAACGGAGATGAAGGTGTGATTGACAATACTTAAGGCGGTTTGTAGGGCTTGAAGACGCGGTGGTCTTTTTTTGTCTTCGCAGCTCGCTATTTCCCTTGAGCTCATCGCTCCAGATGAAAACTAGTGCAGGTAAACTCATTGAAACCAGGAATCATGACCGGAGAAAGTATGGGCTTCGGTTGGTGATGTTATTTACACTTAGAAATACCCATGGGGTAACTTCCTCTTCCACCAGAGTTGAAAAGTTGTTTTTCACTGCTTAGCCTTAACTATTTCGTTCCATTTCCTTGCACTCGTTCACCTCACCTGCCAGCCCAAGCGTCCAAAGCCAAAATATACCAAATAACTTGACGGGAAAGAGGGGGGAAGTTTTCCAGTTTTAGTTCCTTTCAATCCGTCCTCAAGTTCAGAATTAACAGCTTCGGATTTGGTATTAGTAATTAAGTTTTGCATTCAGGAGAAACTTTTGACGTGCCTGGGTGAGAGCTCGTAAATATCGTGAAAACGTGAATTACTCCGCTGAGTCACGCAATAGCGCAGTCTGTGAGTAATTAAACCAAAGTAAATAAAAAAGAAAAGTTATGGAATGGGTCACGTGGGCAGTGCGTCAGTGTTGCCCGTGTCCTCGCCGTAGTTTGCTGAATGATTTAATTCCGACACCTAGTTCCATTAGAACAACATCCAACGCGACTAGTGCTGATGTATTTGAGGTAGGAAGGAAAACAAAAATTAGGGTCATTACCGGTACTATATTGTTACCGCATTCACTTCACTTGAGCTGTCATCTATTGTAGTTTCTAGATGGTTATGTGAAAAGCCAGATTTAGCATTGTAATGGATTTGATCGATGCCAGCTGGCATATAGTCGCGTTTTGGGTGTTTTTTTTATTTTGACTTTCCTTTAAAGGTAATTTGTCGAGGTAATTAAGGAGTCTTTCAGAAGTCAGAGAAGTGAACAATACGCCAGAGAAGCTCATCAGGTGAAATATTGGGATTTCTGTCGTTCGTTTTTCGTGCAATTTATCAAAGTCCAAGTAACGGGGTCTTGCGTCTTGTGGCTCCCGCCGAAACATTGCATGGTTATGAAATCTGCTTAGTGAGCTGCTTAGTATCCTTCAGACGTTTACATCATAAATAGTAAACTTGTTATAAATTTTTTTAGAAGTCCGTAAATGGGTTAGAAGTGCATTACAGGGTGTAATTTACATGCGCAGGATGCAAATAAGGCGGAGTAGAAAATGCGGACAAGTGCGGTGAAAATTGACTTGGTAAAAGGAAGGGCATTATTTTTTTTAAAAAATCCCGTGAGGATATTAAAGAAAATACGACTGTTAATGTTTCTTTCCATTTTGTTTTCGTTCATTGGGTTAAAGAAATGAAGGCAAGATGCGAGTTCTGAGAATACGCAATTTTTATCAGGAATATAACTAATACTGTCAACTAAACTTAGAACGTCATTTACACTTAAAACGGGAAAAAAGTGGAATACTTAAGCGAAGTTTATGCGTGAAAGTGTACTTTATGCGTAGTTTTTCGATCTGTATTGAAGTTGTAAAGAAAACTTGCACTGCATTTTTTGCAGTAGTTACAAATCTAATGCACGGCAACTAGAAAAAATTCTGCTTTTTTATATGTTTGAAATTCAAACATTAAAGGACCAGGAAACATGAAATCTTGGACACTCGGACTATCGACGAGTACCAACAAGAGACCACCCTCTCTGTTTTTCTTGACGCGGCACTTGTTTGTGCAGGCAAACCGGACTTTTTCATGAGTCCATGGGTCGAAGCCATGTAGTTTTAAAAAGTTGAGTTTATTTCGCCCCTTTTTTACAGTATAAATAACTAAGGAAAAATAACCGCTTCTACTAGTTTTTCCTCGTTTTAAAGATAAGAAGCAAATAATCTAGGTAAGGGTAAGAATTATGAGACGTAAAAAAGGGGAAAATTTCAAGAAAAACCGTAGAAATAAGCATAATTTCGTATGACCAATTACCAGCACTAACATTATAAATTCGGGAGAACCTGCTCTGGTTTCAGGGTGTAAGATGCCAATGTTGATGTTGAGAAATGTGGAGCACAAAAGCAAAATAAGGAAATGCCCTGGAGGACTAAAGAGGCAATCTATGATGGAGTTGTGTAAGGAAGAATATTTACGTCATTGTCTGGTAATAACGGTACCCTTCCTTATGCCCACCAGGTAGATAACTCAGTAAACTGGAAAGATTTTTCGTGGTTGGTCGTATCAATATGTAGGAAGAAGCTCGGAAATCTAACTGTAACACAGCTGTCGTTTGGTTATAGGTAAATTTAGGGCGCTAGTCCGGCCACATTTTTTTTTTACTTTTTCTTTTTCTTTACTTTTCCCTACAGGGACTATACAATTGAGAAATCTTTTAAGCTTTATAGTGAGCAACAACAACAGACCGTAATACAGCTGTCGCCTACGGTCCTCGACTAGTTTTTCTCGTAAAAAACGAAAAAGAATGAGTGGAAGAGTGTATCTTTCTCCAGTTATTTCTTTTTCTTGTTGGAATGGACACGATAATGCTAGTGTAATTTCAGTTTTATGACCGACCCTTTATCCCAAGTTGACCAACTGTTTTCTGCATTTTGCTTAACGGTATACGCAATCCTTACCATGCTTGGTGAAACCGGAATAATTCTGCGAGGCTTCTAGATAGCTCTTTGGAAATTGGCTGTGCAATTTAGGGGTTGAACTCGGTTCAGAATTACAGAATTCAATGTTGACGTAACTATAAACCAGTTTAATAGATTTATATTTGGTTTGGATACCCAGGTAAAATGTGAAAATACTTTTTTCAGTGTAAAAGGTTCTATTTTCATGTGTTATAAGGAGGCGGCTCTAAGCTCGTATTAATATAAATGTATAGGTGTTTTCGCCCGTGGGGAACCCCATGGTAATTAGTTGTTGAATGATGTAGTTGTGTACCAAATTAGTAACATGAGTGTGTCGATGACATACGGTCTCCAGCTTGTTTTTTTTTTATAGAAGGTAATGTGCAGATTGAGTACGAGGTAGTTTGGTCTGTTATGAAGAGTGGCTATGGAAGAGCAGGTCCGGAGGCGTAGGACTCCGCTGGAGGGTAGTGATGAGGCAAGTTAATTGGAAGACAGGTGAGGGAACCCACAGCAACCAGGAAGAACTGGCGAGAGTTGTATTCTTGTCGCAGTTTACCACCAACCATGACTGAGAAAACCAAGCAACTCACATCAACAGTTACTCGCAGGTAGTGCTCTCGTGAAGCTTACGGTTGCTCTTTCGCCTACTGATTCAGTCAGTAAATGAAAAGCTAATCGGCACGTTAGAAAAATATTTGTGTTAACAAGTTCCAAGCTTACGTTTGCTCAAACGCTCAAAAGTATTAAAGTTAACGTGAAGGTTTCTCTCAAAACTTGTAGAAATCGAGTTGTAACTGCATTCTCCTTGGCTTGGAGTGCGAAATGGTGGGAAAAGTAGTGGGAAATTTGCCTATTACAAGAAGACACGAACTTGGGAAAAAAGGTTAAATCGTGCTGGCAATTGTTTAAGAAAGTGCTTATGCAATATTGGAGAACACTAACAGTTCCGTTATCCTGTTGTTGACCACGCTACACCTTGGGTTATAGTCTTGATGAAGCTGTGGTTGAAAAGCTTTATCTTGTGCGAGAAAGGTGAGGAAAGTCCAAAAAAGAACAACGCTCGTTGCATTTGACTGCCCATGGATTCACAGTAGGAAGTGGAACGATCTTCTGACTGAGTTTTCTTGAATGGGATTAGACGTCATTCAAGTAAGGATTGGCTCGTCGCTGGTAGATCCAGTCAAGCGAACCAGACGCAATTGAAGAGCATTGACAACGTTCCTTTAGTAAAAATGGGGAAAAGTCAGAGGAGTCAACAAGGAAGTTGGAATCCTTTTGGCAATCCCAACAATGAAGAATTGAAGGGTTCCGTTGGCATTCGATCCGATGTTGGCGCTGTTACGGACAATTTGGAAGCGGAAACGGAACATTCCCTGCAGAGGCGGACTAGAAAGTCCAGTACTAACAAGAAAGGTTTGAAGAGCTGGAAGAATAAGAGTAACAAGGAAGCACAGCGTTCTGTGCGCCATAAGAAGAAAGCGGAAGCTTTGAAGCAATTATTGGACGATTTCCCAGAGACTGAAGATTTGCGAGATTCTGACCTCGAAGTTGACTCTTTAAGGAAAGAGGCGCATGATGTGGAGGTTTTGGCGTATGCAAGGAAAACAAACGAGGCGATTGACCGTAATGATAACAAAGATCTTGAGGATTCTCTGTCGGAAGCTGAGTCACTCTACCAGTCTCGCAAATTATTGATGCGTCAGATGATCACGCAGCAAGTCAACGATCGGAGGCACCAAAAGAAGCAGCATGGTAAAGCAGTGGGCAGTACCGTTGATTACGATGGTGGGGAACAAGCTGCTCGTCCTATTAGTGTGGCAGATTCGTGGAGCGACCTGGAAGAGCATTTCGCCAGCGTCTACGAACCCTTGCCACTTCAAGTTCATATGGAAACCTGGCGAACGATGAGTCGAGAGGATATAATTCAGCACATCTCTAGCCAGCGGCTCCAGGATGAACTCAAGTACATGAGCCGGTCCGAGATCTTGCAGCGAATTGATGAGATTAAGAAAGGTGACAGGTACGGTCCATCAGGGGCGGCAGGGAAGAACGGAGGGAAACCGCCCAAACTCCCTCCCAAAATGGGCGCCAAGAAAAGCAAACCGTTGAACCAGGATTCGTCCTCTTCCTACCAGTACCATACGTACCTGAATAGCTCCAATTTGGGACCGGTTTTAATCCAGGGCCAAAGTTTGGCCCAGATTTTTCAAGCCAAGCTCAAAGCGCGGGAGACAGGTTCCGATCACACTCTCCGGAACAGCAAAACAGTACAACGCTCCCAATCCATGGCTTCGGGCAGTAATAAACAGAGTGATGAATCGAGTTTGAGCGGAAGTGCCGTGAGTCGTCACGCATCCTTTTCTTCTTCACAGCGCTCCAAACGACGTTCGCAGCATCAGACCCGCACCCAAGTCATGGTCCACGTCGAAGCGGCCATCAGCGACGAGGATTTCTATTCCGAAGCGGAGCATCGGCAATCTAACTCGACCGTGGTACAACAACAACAACAGCCACTTTACGTATCCCGGACCGAAATCTTGGCCAAGTGGCAGCGTTATGAAGGCACGGATGAAGAATCGGGTTCCAGGAGATCCAAAACAACCCGTAACGGCAAGTCGACCCGTTCGTCCTCCACCTCGACCAGCAACCGGTCTAAGCGTACTAACTCATCCGCTCAGTCACGACCCGTTTGCAAGGACGTCAAGTTGAAAGCTAGGCAACGGAGGCATTCGATTTCCTCCGAAACCCGTAGCGTTTACGTTGAAACCTGGGACTATTGTTCGACCCGAGACGGTCGTGCGAGAGAGGGGCCGAACTATGAGGATTGCTCGGTGTGCTCCTGCTCTTCATGCGAGACGGTGACGGAACCTCAAGAGGCACCAGCATTGGAAGGGCCTCGTAGTAATCTTACTAAGCATGCTTGTCGACAGCACGAAGCCATTTATGTGGTCAATGGTAGCGAAGCGACACCGAATGCCGCTTCCACAAAAGGTCCGGTGACTGAGCAAAGTAGCTGTCAGACATCGGACGAGAAAGACAGGGCTGGTTCGTCTCTGTCGACGCGCACGCCGGAACCAGTCCCGCTAAGCCAAGTCAAATGGAGGCGAATGGAGCGTGAGAAACGGATTCTGGTGGAGCAAGAGCGACGATTACTGGAACTTTCCAGGACATTACGGCACCAGAGCCCCTCCGCCAGCGACAAAGAGGTGAGAAACAGTTGGAGTAACCAGGACTTTGAAAAGATCTACGAACCCATTTCTCCTGGCTTACTCCAAAAGCGCCGGTTGAAACCCACGAGCAGAACACAATCGAGCAAGTCGTCGCATTCTACTAATGACCGAAAGGAGAAACACCATGTTAACAGAGAGAAACTGATCCGCAAGCTCAAAGATAAGCTACGCGAGAGTATGGAGGCTGAGGGAAACCCAGAGTTGTTGGAAAAACGTCAGAAACAATTGAAGAAACTGCTGCGCCAAGCGCTAGACGCCAGTACGGAGACCTTAAGCAATATCAGCTTGGGACTCATTTACGTTCCAATGGAAGAGCATCCGAAACTGAGCAAATTGAAGGCGCTGGAGGCCACTGATTACGACACGTTCGGTAGCATTGATTCACTGATCTTTGAACCCAAGATTCCCACTGCGGAAGATATTGCGGAAGCCCAGGAAGAGGTGTCGAACCACTTCGAGTACTTGAATCATGAAGAAGCCAATTCGGACTCGGATCGCGAATTTTCATACCGCTCGGACAAAACAGGGCCCGAAGATGCAATTTCCGTGGATTCGATGTTTACCAGCCCGAGTCAGTTGGAGGCTGGGACAGGTGTTTCGTCGTCGGACATGAGACTACGACCGGATCATCCTGATTTGTCGGTTCTGCAAAACTTAGCTCCTCCCCCTGACGACGAGTATCAGTCGGACTCGAGCTTGAGCAGCTTTTCGAGTGTCATTTTCCAAGGCAAGAAGTTTGTGGACGAGGCTAAGGGTATCAAAGCGAAATTCGGTGCTGCCGTCATGTCGGGGACCGTAACGACGGTCGCATCCCTCGAAGTTAGAGAACGTGTAGCTCAGTCAGAAGCGGACATTATTGCCATTCCGACTAGTACAGAACCAGAACGGGATTTGACCAGCGAAACGAGCGAGGTCGACACGGACACTACGAACGGGACAGGCTATCGCGATAGCGAACCCTACACGCATGCCGATAGCGATACAAGTTGGGATTATATGGATGGGAAGAAAGTGACTAGTTTCTCGGATCTCCACGCGGAGCACCACGTGGTCGCCACCATGGACGCAAACTTCCATAGAAGTCTCGAGCCGTTCGTTATAGGCAACCTCAGGAAACGCCCTAGTCAGCCCAACAGTCTTGATCTAGGCGTGGGATTGGAAGAAACGGACCAGATGTTGCATTCTTTACGGCTAGCCGAAGATATGCAGGTTACGAACAGTCTCAAACTGCTCTACCAGTCAGCTCAAGAAGCGTCAGCTGCGCCACCGAAGGATTTAAGCTTGCCAGATCTGAAAATGGCATCTCAAGCCAACCAAACATCCCAACCGATCTCCCTGACAGCGTCGACGGATTCGAATTCCAACTCGACGGAAAAGACTAGCATTGAGTCAGGGATTATGTCAGGACCATTGCTGGACTCGCCTCCGCAGACAAACAGCTCGAATGACTGTCCCAGTCACTCCTCCAGCATAGACTCCGCCCGCAATAGCAGCGACGGCGATGGTACGGAAGAATTAACGGCGAGTGACTCGCTCGTGAACGCGCAATTGCAAGTCTATGGACACAAGCACGGCGAACCGCTGTATGGCGCCAAGAATACGGTAGCGGCCAATATGCTATTAGCGGAATACGCCCAAAAGAAATCCTTGAGCGATTACAAAGAAGTGCCCATAGTTTTGCGTAATGGGAGTCCCGTCCAACTTTCGGAACAAGTTTTCCGGGATACTTTACCCCGAAACAAGAATTCCTCAACAGAAATCGAAGCTAAAAAAGAAAAAAACGAGAAAACGCTCGGAAGTATTCGTGCTTCTTCCGTGAATGGAGTTTATGAAGACCTTACGGATCCCAAGCTGAATCCAAACGCGAAAATGGTGTCGCCGTTTGGAATCGGCAGAAGAGATACGATGATTCGCGAACTAAAGTTGAAATTGAAAGAAAAATTCCAAGTTGAACCCAATTCAGATTCAGAATCTGCTCGACACCCCCCATTGCAAGCCAGCGACTCTAGAATGAGTCGCCATTCTGTGACGGCCAAACGTGAGCTATTGGCCCCGAAATTCAACCAGATTTTCGGCTCTTTGGCTTCCAGTAAATTGGCGAAACGTAATGATTCGTCAGTGCTGCAAAGTCCTCCTACGCGTGTTTCAGCTCATCAGTTAGCCTTCCAAATGTCAGAGAAACAAACCAAAGTTGGCGAGCAGAATCAGGGGAAGGACCGACAGTGGAACGTGTCGGAAAAGGCGATGGTATTACAAGAAGAAATTTTAGAACTGGAGTATGAAACTGAAGCGAGCTCTATTTACGATCCGTCGTTGCCTGACGATGTCAAAGATTTAGTGCCGCTACCCAGGGTGACCCTACCCAGCAAAAATCGCGGTAGTCATCAGCACAGCGAAAGGACGGGCTTACCCTCTGCAGCGCTGCTCATGCACAACGAGTTCTACCAAGCGCCACATTGGAACGAATGGGAACCGGAAATGGCTGCTCAAGAAGAAAGGCAACCAGTGGCTCCGTCTGTGAGGCCAGAGAACGTTCCAGGCGCCAGCAAAAGCGTGCGATTCTCAGGCAGACGCAAAGAAGTGGATCCGAACAATTCGTGGAGTGATATGGAAAGTATCATCTTTGCCGAAGACCGCTCTGTCACGTCCTTCCATCTAGCGGCAGCGATGGCCATGTACCCGTCAGCCGCTTTGCTGGCAGCGTCGGCCGCGCCGCCCGCCTCGCACAAGGCCCCCATGTCTAGGATGGCGACGTATAACGACGATTGGCTCTTTTGGGATCAGCTCCATAAAATGCGTAGATCCAATGTGCCGGAAGATCGCGAACGCTGGCAAGACGAGAAGACGAAGCGGATGCTGCTCTGGGTTCATCATAGTCAAAGTCAGTTGGTCAGTTCCAGTCAGGATTCCTCCTACGGAGCGGCTATCACGAATCAGCCTGGTTGGTGGCAGGTAAACAATAAAAACGAGCCCCTTTCTTAGGGTAGGTTGTTAAAGGCCGGGCAACATGTTGGGGTTTTTGTTGAATGAGTATCGTGACATTATTCTAACAACAACGAATTTTGTGTAATTAAATAACAAAACGTTCACGAGTTATAGCTTGTCTTATACTTGTGGCGTCACAGACGTGGCGCTTATGGTTATCATGGTTACTGTTTGTACCCGTGTCTAAACAGTAAACAAGACTATCGGGGACCAGGTTCCATGTATATACGTCTGTGACGTCAAAAAGCCACACGACCCTTTTTCTTTCTTTTTAAAAAAAAATCCTATATTTTTAGAATTTTACTTCATTGCCTAGCTAGTGCTTCGTGCGTAACGAAAAAAGGTAACTAGTAACTAGATTTTCCCTGTGTTTTTATGACAGGGTTGTTTTTTGGTGACTTCCATTTAAAAAAAAAATTGTAAAGGCTGAGACCAACATTTATCTAGGTTACTTTTGGTGGAATACTCGAGTTAGTTTAGGAACAAAAAATTTTAAAAGAAGGAAACGTTTTTTCTAAGTAGAGTCATACCAAAAAACAAGAAAGTTCATGTTGACTAGTTTTCTAAAGACCGGGCACCTGCCTTTGTAGCGTCCTGTCTCGGGTTCATCGTTTTGGGGTGTATTTAAGGGAGGAAACCCTAGCAGGTGCTTCAGCTTAATGCCTGGGTAGTGCTGAGGTATTCCTTTGTAAGTCCTTTTGGTCTCTTTTAGTTTTACAAAACAACAAGGTAAAAACTTTGGCAGTGTAGGCGGAAAACTACTTAGCACATACCCTTCTTTAGGTCTGCATAATAGAGGGCTTGTCGGCTGAACTTTGGCATTGAGACACTCCAGGCTTTCTTATTCAAATGGGGAAGACTGCGCTCTTTTTGATTTGCATCGCTTGATTGTCTTGGTAAATACATTCGAGGCAAAGCTAATTTAAATCAAGCGAATGAGATTCGTCCAAACCTCCTACACGCATTTGATTAATTGGCTGGATTGGTTGCAAATTCAATCTAAACTGGAAATAAAATGTGAAATTAAAGGCGTTCCCACGTGCGCGTTACTCGCTTTACAACTTCCTTTTAACGTGAGTTCTTATTTGACTTGGCCTCCTCCTAGTAAGAGCACGCTAGATCAATTTCGAGAGCGAAGTTTGTAAGCCTTTCCCATACTTGTGGCCAATATTTCATGAAATAAAAACGGTTCTCCACCCAAAACTTTCCCGAGCAGTTGCACATGACTGCTGTTTCCATTGCCGTACTATTCGTTACCAAAACTGAAAAAAGCGAAAAAAAGAGGGAATAATGAAATCCTCGTAGGCATGCTTGTCTTTTAGCTACCGTTTTCTTAGAATTACAGTGCTTCTGTAAATAATATTCAATGTGCGCGGTGCTAAAATGCGCAGGTCCGCCGTATAAGGTAACCGTTTGGAAGGTTTGTCGTTTATCCAGGTTTGGCTAAATAAACTCAATTAGCAATTGTTTTGCAACGTCACGAACGCCGCCTGGGGATACCCAGTGTGATTACACCTTTAGCCAGCCCTTTAGACGTCTATAACCGGAGTTGGATCTTTATGTTCATTTTCGGACGTGAATAGATGTTCAAGAATCCAAAGCAGTACCAAATTATGTGATAAAACACATTGCAAGGGGATCTTGTGCCTGCGAGTTCTTTTTACAACTTAGCCATATGCTCAACGTGTGATGTGAGTGTAGTTGGAAGAAAGGCAGTCGGGACCAACCTACAGATGACGTGTGCTGTATGTATGTAACGAACACGCCGAACGTAGCAACAGGTGAAAATGAGGTTCGAAAGGCCCCCGGAGGGTCTTCTGGTGAGCCAGCTTTTACACGTTCCAGGTAGAGTAAAAGAGAAAAGCTTAAGAGCCGCCCTTTAAAGAAAACCACCTCAGAACAGACCCAACTTCCTGGGCTATCTTATTGGCTAGAACAACATTTCCATTTCAGTGTGTACTGTTGGCGTTGGCGAAGCAAACCATCACCACGAGCTACAACAGACGCAAGTCGTGGATCTTTTCGAGTCGGTAAAAAAAAGTGACACATAGCCCACCTGTTATCAATTGACTCGCTTATCGCTGCTATTTCCGTCCATGGACTAATAGTTGAACAACGTGGGGCCTTGAAACTGTGTTAAAACATTCTTGTGCGAGGTATTGACGTAATTTAGTCGATGGTTTAGTCGGTGTTGGACCTTTCCGCTAAAAAGGATGGTGCAGTGGTCACCTGATTCGGTATTCGTTGTGAGATCACGATCGAGCCATGATTTGATTAAGGTTAGTTGGTTCTAGTGAGGATTGTGCTCCCATTTGTTTGCCTATGGCGGCCTTTTTTTTTAGGATATCCGTTTCATTTTGTCGTTGCGAGTGGGAAAGTAACGCAGTGTGCGTGAGCGTGAGTATGCGTGGTTGTTATGAATGGCTCATCGACTTTCAATGTCTTCCCGGAGTCCCAAGGTTAACTTGCTGACTTTGCATGTTAACTGTTGCGTCATCGCGCTTAAAGGTGCAACTTGTGTTGTTCACTACATTGTCAATCGATCAACGGGAAAAAAATAAGTGCCGCTAGAGGAAATGCCACAAGACATAGACGCTGCTATTGTTGGAAACCTGGGCACTGAGCCTCAATTCCGGTCTCTGATGCTAATGCATACCCCACGAACTTTAGAAAGCTCAACAGGATAAAGAAGGACAAAATACTTTAGAATTGCTCATCGCACTTGCATGAAAAATTTCAGAAGTCGTCGAACCATTTTAACTGTCTTATTATTATTATTATTATTATTCCATCTTTTTTTTTAAAATCTGGCGTTAATGACAAATTTGCCTAGCTCGCAACTCTCAAGTTTGCTGCATGGATGATTCAACGTGTTCGATCTGAGCTATTAGTCATGCGGTCGTGCGATGGTCTAAGTGCAGTCTATCTTCCTGTAGTTTCGTTAGAGTAAGGTAGTAAGTTTCGGGTAAATTAGGCAAGGATTGGAATAAGGCATATGAGAAATAGGTTGTCAAAGTTTTACCTTTTTGGACTGACCTACTCCCGACAGGACTTTTGACAGGAATCGGCTGAAGAGTAGGTCGGACTCGACACGATTTAGTCTTCGCATTTCACCTACATATGTGATTTGCTTTCTTCGAAAGGTGCTGGCCAAAACTGGACGATTGCGAATTATTTCCTTAATTTTATTGAATGGTCTGATAATTCCGTAACTTGGCTATGAAATCTAATCGATTTGTTGCCTTCCATTAACATGCTAGTTTCTTTGTATTAAAAAAAAGCCTGTTCGCAAACACCGTTGGACAGATTTATCTTGACTTGTAGAGGAGACGTGTATAAATCTGTTCGAAAGGGCGGATTGATGGGATTACTGAATGCTGTTTATGAGCTGCTGCGGAACCACAACAAAGAAAAGTGAGGAGAGAGGCCGGGCGTTAGAAAAGGAAACGGGCAGACGTTTTTGTTTTCCAGCCAAGTGTATGACTAATGACAATGCATAATGTACTGATTGGGTCAAGGGAACTTGTAAGATTAAAATATTTGGTATACATGCTTGAAGTATTTCCCATCGCTTGTCTTGGAAATGTGAAGAGAATGTCCTTTCTCCTCAATTTCAAACCAACTTATTGATCGTTCTTATGGAGTTTCGAAATTGACCAATCACAGCGCTTATCCCCTGTTTGGATGGGTTTTGACATTGCTTGCCTACTTCTACGCTCAGGTAGGGTTCTCAACAAGTCCCTCCTAGTCCCCAGTTAAATAAAGGAGCAGGTCAGTCAATTAAACGCTNGCTCAGGTAGGGTTCTCAACAAGTCCCTCCTAGTCCCCAGTTAAATAAAGGAGCAGGTCAGTCAATTAAACGCTTATCCCCATCCAAACAGGGGATAAGCGCTGTGATTGGTCAATTTCGAAACTCCATAAGAACGATCAATAAGTTGGTTACTGTACGTGATTCCGTGAAACTATGCCACCCTGTAGCGATTGGTCTTTCTGAATTTGTTCTATGTGTTTACTAAACAATTGGAAATTAACAGCTCGTTCTGCGTTGTCTTGTTTCTTCCGACAGGCCAAACAACGTGCTTCTGTCAAATGGCTGCTTTCCAAAGCATATGGGCATCAAGTGCCCGAGGAATTGAAGGAACCTTTCTACCGGGATTTAGAGGTATGGTTTGAAAATCGCGCGTGTTTAATATGTATTAGCTTGGGATGTTAATAGTGTAATGCAATGCCTCTTTTTATTTACGATTCCAGGATCAAGAGTTTCTCAAGCCAGCAGTGGTCCATGCGCTAGCCAGCGCCGAGTTATATTGCTTAGCCTTAGCTCACATTTATGGGGATCCCAATTACAGTCAGTTGAACCATTGGGGCGTCATTCAAGCGTTGGCTCGCAAAGGCGTTTACGTAGCGGAGCCTACAGATGTTGCGCTCACGGAAACGACCTTAATTCATACCTCGCCCTTGAGAATGGTTAGACTTCTACTTCCCTTTTTGGGACTTTCTTTCTTAACTAGTCTGTTATTGTCTTTAATAAACAGAGTGCACACATGGCTGTTATGGAAGCTATCATGGCCTTATACGTGAAGGAAATGGTTACCGCAGAGAGAGTAGTATCCTCTATTGCTAGATTTGCGTCGGTATCGCCAGCCGATCCTAATCCTCCCCGGGACGCTGAAGAAGCGCTTCTACTGTGGATATCCAAAGCGTGTCAAACCTTACGAGCAAATTTGGCCGAAAGTTTGGGTTCTCATCGACACATGGATCCAGAGGCAAGGGTCGAGAGTTTTAAGCTAAAATTTCGCATGTTTAACCATGTTTTGTGTTTTGTCGTAGGTGGACGATGGAGTTTTACCCAACTTTCCTGAGCCTCGGGATCTTTCTGACTTGAGTGACGGCACTTGCTTAGTGGGTTTAGCGGCCCTATACTGTCCTCAGGGCATAGATTGGACCCAAGCTGCTTTCAATGAACCCATTAGCTTAGCAGACTCGCTCTACAACTTGCAGCTCGTCAAGAAATTCTGCAAAGAAACGTTGCCTTACAATGTGTGCCATTTGACACTGGAGGATATGGTTTACATGCACAGGTAATATTAATAATAATATGAATATAATATTACCTGTATTATAGTCGTTTACATTCGCCTAACGTTTTGTGAGCTCTTAATCTCGAGTAAACGCGTTTAAAGAACTGTTGAAAGTATCTATGCTTAAACAAAATTGTTTTCGTTCCACAAAAAGCTCACTTTGTCTCATTTTGTGCGTCTAGCTCGGTGAAGCAGAATATGCTGGCGTTGTTAGCCGACTTGTTCATAATGTTGGAAGTACGTCCAGCCAAGTGTGTCAAATTACCTGGCGTCTCTCTGGAAAAGACGGTGCTACTCGGAGACGGTAAGTAAGCGAGAACCGTGTGTTGAGCGTTCATTCTAAACACAGTGAACCGTATATTACCAAGTTTTCCCCCGTTTCTCATGTGTGAAGCTGGTAATGGACTTCCTTTTATCCATTTGATCGAGCTTAACCGGTGATTAGGATCCAAAAGGGCGGTGCGGGTCTTCACATTTGTGATTATCTCTCATTTGTGTCCTAATGGTGATGGGTTTCTTTTCTTGTTTTTTCTTACCTTCCTCTCTTTTCTTTCATTTTCGCGATTAGCAGGATGCGACCCGGGGTCCTGCTCGGGTAGCTCCTCCCCTGTCTCCTCCTCTCCGTTACCGTCAGCGCAGCAGCGCTCCGTGCGCCGCCGCAAAGTCACTCCCATCAATCCCATCCCTGACTTGCGGCGTTCTTTAGGACCTGACTTGAAACCCATGACAGGTATTTACAAAACCATGGCTGCGAAAAAGCTTGCGGACTGTTTTTGAGTCGTAACTGCATACGCTCCCTCCCCCTCCCTCCCCTTCCATGCACGCTTTGGCATGTAGTCCTTCTAATAAACGTCATTGGACCACAACTCTGTTTCTGCACGCGTAACCTCAGCCGTGTCTTTGTTTTTAATTAATGAGGACTTATGATTCTATTCGCCAGGATTTCGCCCTACTTCAACCGGGACGGGAGTGCGAAGGCAAAATTCGTTACAGGATAAGGAAAAGAGCAAGCGGTTTAGTTTGCAAGAAGGTAAAAGAAATTCTATATTTCACCTTACAAAAAAAGGTCATTTTGTGTTTTGGGAAGTAATGTACTAAAAGTTTTCTTGATTGTTCGTGTTTGTTTCTGATACGCTTATCTATCCGAAAACAAGAGTATCATAAAAAGAAGGGCGTGTTCACAATGGGTGGTTCCTTGTTCCCGGCAGCCTCAGCCTTAACGAGGGGCAAGCCCACCGGGCCTAAGGATCGACCGCAGGAATGAGTGAGAGAGCAGCACGGACTTTATCGACGGGACAATTTTTTTTTTTTTTTTTTTTAATCGGGGAGTGGGTGGGTGGGAACTTTTTTTTTGTTTATTCACGCAATTCTGGCTACAAAGACACATTTGTCGTACAAGAAACAAAGGGGGACAGGAGATACAGAGGATCCTGGGACTAGTGTAGCTCGAGAGGGTAAGACTATGTTGTTTTTCTCCTTTTTTTTACTGCAAAGAATGACAACTTGACTTACTGTCGGATTTCTAAAAGGGAGACTTTCTCTGAAACAGTACGAAGACTATATTTGACAAAAATGACGTACTTTGCATGGCAGAGCAATTCAAATTTGGAATTATGAATGAAACTTCTTATGTTGACTATCCTGTAACCTCAAGATGACGAGTATTGGAGCAAGGAACCTTTCCCGCGATGAAAACGCAACTTCTCATTTCTCTGTCGTGAAAAGGGAGGCTTCCTCACAGATTTAAGATCTTGGAGATCGTCCGTCAGTTGTGCGTGGGAAAGATTCGTTTCCTTTAGAGTTTCAGAGCAAATATTGAAGGACTTGGCGCAGTATTATTAATTCATGATAGTGACGGGCTTGTTTTGTTGCTTGTTTTTTCCTTTCCTGGAAGACATGATATTTGCGACATAGCCAAAGCATTGTTGGGAAAAGCTGAAGTTAGGTTTGCTTAGTTGTTTTATTTATTTTAATTCTTCTTATTTATTTTGAGCGAATGATATTCTTTGAGAAAACTTAAGTGTTTGTGTATTTTGTCATCTTAAGTAACTTGTTTAAATAAGTAGATGTAATAATTAGTTGTAATCTAATCGTTAAGCAGCAAAGAATTTCACTCACCTATTTGTTAGTTATAAACTTAAAATGTTATTGACAGAATACTATGTCTGAATTTGTTTACTCTGATGATGACCTCAGTGCGAGACCTTTTTTCCGTAGAACCAGAGTTGTAAATGCTTCTTGTGTCAATATGTGGATGCGTTGTTGTTCTTACAGTCTCCGGTCCTTTATCATGGCCGGACTTTTATCCTGAATGGTGGTGGCCCTGCCAACACGATCCTTTCACGAAATGCTCCTATTGTTGGCGGTCTGATAAGAAACCTTCTTTCGCCGAACTCTGGCACTTCCATTCCCATTTCGGCCACGCCCATACCTCTAAAACGGGTAAAAGAGCTTTCTCGCACTCAGGCCCGGTCCCAATCCCCCTTCCATCACCTTATCGTTACTTTAAAACGTGTAATTTTATTTTGTTGTGGGATTATTTTTTTCACTTTTTTGTTGGTTTGGTTGGATCAATTCTAAAAAGCACACACTTATTCCACAATCCCTTTTAACTTCATATGTTCCAGGTGAAGAATGCTGTTTTGCATGCCATAATTTCGTGGTTTAATTTAGTTTATTTCTTTTAGCTAGGTGAATTTTAAGTTTTTTGGGCCTGAGAAGAAAGCTATTTTACTTTCGTTTTTAGTTTGGTGGCTGTTGGTCTTTGTGGTGTACATTTTCTGTTGAACTTTTTATTGCTTGTTTAAAAATGGAGGAATTTTTGTATTGGAAAATTTAATGTTGTTATTTCTTTTTTTTTATGTTTCTGAAGTGACAAAGAGTCCTGCGTCAACGACATCACAGTCCTTCGGACGTAAAACAGCTAACAATAATTTGGAATCGGAGGATTTTCCCAAACCGGACAAGTACACAAAAATATATTCTCATTCTTCAAACCGATTAAAATTTGGCCTGTCTCTTTTTCTTAGTGGAGAGGAATTTGTTGTACATCGAGGTAGGGGAGTGCCTACTTTGCATAATGTAGCCAAACCCGTTCCTGCAGAAAACCCTGACTCTCCCGCTGCCCGGTTTCGCGCTGCCAAAGAACGATTCAATGTAGAGACAAAAGCCGAAGAACAAGGAGAAGACAGCAGCGAATCTTCGCCTTTTCAAGCGGCAGGAGTCCCTTCCAATTGGGTGGTAAAAATCAACAACACGGCTTTAAATTTTGTTTCAAACTTTACTAAAGATGTCAACGTGCTTGTCGCGTTGTGCTTATAGGAGCGTAAAACATCGTACGCTGGGAGACGCTCCCGCCGGAATTCCATCAACGAAGAGCACCACTTGACTATCGAGCATTTTGGGGGCAGTCAAGAGAACCTAAACATGTTCGCCCGTAATCCGGATAAAGAAACTGTGACGGTGGCACATATTGGCCGCAGGGTTTCAACGGAAGTAGCCGAAACACCCAAGAATCGTAAAACCGGTGAATTCCAAGCTCGTTCCCATGAAAACCTGTTGGATGCTGTAGCCTGGACGGATAACCGTGACTTGGAAGAAAGGAAATCCCGCGCCAGCAGTCCGTACAGCATGAACGGCACCAATCCCAGCCGGATGGAACGAAGTGCCAGTCCTGTCGAGTCCGAGTACTATGTTAGTAAATCTGCCAAAGCGACAAGTTTTGCAGAGCTGTCCAAATCGAGGGAAGCCTTGGGTGGCTCCGGTATCAACATCGTTTATATGCAGCACGACAAGGAAAGCGTCAAAACGGGAACTCTGTCCCGGAAACCCAGTGATCGGAAACCCACAGATGCATACAATGCTCTTTCGTGGCAATCACCTTCGCCCTCGGGCTCCCATGAGGGGCGTTCCTCAAATGAAGAAGGTAGGATTGATCATTTCTTAGGAATTGAACGCGCAAGCAATGGATATTTGTGTTTAGATGGCATGGATTCCAACGATTTGCATGGCATCAAGAAAAAGATGGAAGAGAAGCGAAAAAGATTCGAAGAGGAGAAACGGAAAATGGAAGTCATTCTTAGCAAACAGCGTCAAAAAGTGGGGAAAATGGCGTTTTTACAAGCCGTGGTCAAGGTAACTTAAATTTACTAAACAAAAAGGGTTGTTTTAAATGACGCTGTTCTAGGGCAAGACATCCATGAGTCAGGACAGTCCTGATTATGAGCCGGAGTCCGAAATGAGTGTTGGTTCGCAACGTCAGTATTCCATGGAGGTAATTTAGTTCTTTCCAATGTTTTTAAATAATTTAAAGGAGTTTAAAGGAGTAAATACCGTTTTTAAATAATTTAAAGGAGTTTTATAGACTATTATGAAGACATGCTATAGCTTTAAAATGAAGACTAATTTTCTGCAATAATGAGTCATTTAGAAAAATGCTGTTTTTCGTCTTGTGCAGGAATTGGAAGAACGACAGTGGCAGAATAGAGATAGACGAGCACCGGATTCCGTGATTAGCCCCGAATTGAACACCGGGGATTATGAACAGTACCAACATTCGCTTACTATGTAAAAAGATGATGTTCATTTCTCTAATATTCCTTTTTTGTCAACTTTGCTCATCTTTTTTTGTAGCATGAACGAGCTTCAATCAGACATGCACCGCCTTTCTGTGCAACAGCGCCAGTTGCAAAAGCCTTATGATCCGTACGCCCCCCAAGTTATCGACCCCATTCCAGCCCAACCTCAACAGCCGCAAGCCCCGCTTCCTGCTCCCACTTCACAGTTCTACTTACACGACCCACAAACACCTCGCCGTACTTGGGGCAGCCCTCATCCCTCTCCTCAGCAGCAGCAACAACAGCAGCAGCCCCCACAGCAACCCGGTCCCATGCAAATGCCCTTGACGCCCCAACAACACGCGTATCACCCAGCTCAGCAATCTCCATACGGCCCTGAAACCAACATGTACAGCCATGGCAATACGTTACGTCGAGCTCAGTGGGGCCAACCCCAACCTATGCGACCTATGCTGAGTCCTTATATGGTCGGGCCGGGTTACAGTCCTGCTGGTCCTCCTCCACCTCCTCCCGGACCTCGTTACATGGATCCCCATGGATATCCCCTCATGGGAGACCATGGCTATCAAAATGGTGGTCCTATCCCCATGCACGAGCCCATGAACGAGCACTATTACTACCCAACGCAGAGTTATAGTCTTCAGCAGCAGCCTTATCCTTCCCACCCCTCCCAAGCGGCGTATATGACGCCTAATCACCAATCTCCTATGGCGAGTATGCCTTACCCATCCTCGGCGGATCAACGAGCCCCTTTTAGACTCCATACGGACCCTCCTGCACCCTCACCACAGCAGCAACAGCAGCTTTATGAGAGCCCGATAACCACCCCGCAACGGCCTAAACCTCAGCTCCAAGCAGCACAGCAGCAATACGAGTCCCCCGCCATGGCCCGTATCAGTCAGCAGCATTTCGAGAGTCCTTTAGTCGCTTCCAGTACACCTGTATTAGGTCGCCAATCGCCCAAAATAGACACGACTCCGAAACCCATAACGCGGGAACGTACCCCTCCGGCGAGCAGTGTGCACCATGCTCCTTTGCCTGCACCTTCCCTTGATGACATGGAGCCACAGAATGTGTCGTTTATCGAAATCCCGGGTCGGGAGCAGGACGTGATGGAACAGTTGCCCCGACGCTTGAAATCATTGAATATTACATCCGGCAATAGAACGTATCGAATTCCCAACGAGTCCGTTTCGCCACCGAGGCCGTCCATCAACCGAACTTTCAAGATTCCGCAAGTGGAACGCATACCCAACGGATCCAGCAGCTACGAAGCGGAAGACAAGGAGAAAGAGGAAGAGGAGGATGAAGCCTTGTTGACGGCTGTCAAGACCTTGAAGCTTAAAGAAGACGTGGGGTCCGATAAGGGCTTCATTATTACCTTTGATGACGCCGCAGGCCCACCCAAACGCCCTAAACCGCAGTTGGGAATGAAACGAGCATCACCGAAAAAATCTTCCACTTCTTCCGACTATTCCCCGTCGCCTGTGCCAAGCAAGATGGATTTTATGGTAACTTTTGAGGCTTGCTTACGAAAAAACAATTCACGAAAATATTACTCTGTACCTCTTTTTTATTTTCTCTGCTGTAAATAGGAGGAAAGTCCGGTTCGTTCGTTGACTGCCAAAGCGAGGAGTGAAGAGAAAGAAAATCGCTCTCCGTCAAAAAATGTGGCACGGGATTCTCCCGCAAAGCACCAGGAAGAGATGTCAACGCCTTCAGATATGTTTAGCGCTTCCCGGTCCCAGCCCAGTTCGGATGTAGTGGATCGAAGCCCGGGTTTGGGTCTTGTGATTGGTGATGAACTTCTTAATCCTGATCCGGTAATTTCGCCTCGTCAATCCTACGAAAAACTATTTCTTACTCATTTTTGCTACTGTTGCGTAGTTCGCCATCGACGAAATGGAACGCAAGAAAGAGAAGATTATGATGCTCTCTTTGAGGAGGAAACAGCAACAGGAAGAATCCAAGTTGCAGAAAGAGCAGGAGGCCGAAAGGCGTAAAGAAGATGAGAGGTTCAAGGAAGAAGAAAAACAGCGGAAAAAGGAAGAGGAAAAAGCGAGGAGAGCGGCCATCTTTGAGCAGTACCGAATTAAAAAGGCCATGGAAGAAGCAGAAAAAGAGGTGTGTAATTGATTTTCCCCGTATATTTCTCTTTTACTAGACCTATTTTAAAATTTCATTGTTCGCTTGTATTGGTGTTCGTTTTTGACATCTTAATATGTTCCAGGGAAAACATTTTGAAATGCCAGAGCCCGTAAATGCCAAACCTACGCCCAAAATGCGTCCTAAAACTTTGGGCGTGTCTCCTGGGGGAAGACCACGCCCCAAAACCATCCACGTTGACTCGAATGACCTTAACTTAGCTAAATCGGGAGGGTCATTGCGAGGTAAACAGGCTTCCAATTCAAATCTAACAGGTATTTTCCATAGAACAGGACCAAAAGGGGAGGTATAGCTTTTGTACTTGTCGAATGATAGAAAATCGGGGTGAATTGCGACGCGGGGAAGGAGGACATGGTTCGAATTCGAGTTTAACGGGGGTGGGTAGACGAGGATCCAATGCTAGCTTGCAAGGAGGTACGTTCAGTTTCTATTCCGGAAGGTTTGTTTGGGTGTGAGACTGTGTTTATCTCTTTTGTTTATCGTAAGTGTGAAGGAAAAAGAGCACGACTTTAAGCTTGAATTGGGTCCTTTTTCTCCGAGTTGAATTGCATGTCTAATGTGTTCGAATGATGCATGCTCATTTTTGAGTTTTCCTGTTGCATTTTGTAGACTCGCCTGCTCGATACTCCTCTCGCACGTTGGATCGTGGAGGCCATTCCGGACGAAAGGATCAATCCCTTCCTAGGCAAGCACATTACGGCCAAGACGGTAAGTTTATTTTTCTTCTCGCGCGTGCCTACCTTGCATTTGGGATTGGAGCAAAAGCTTTTTTTTTATGTATTGCTGGGATATGGGTGTTGGACACTCGAGCATCCATAATTGCTTGCCTTTATTTAATTTACTACTGCCGCTAGTGAAAGCGTAGGCTAATTTATTTCTAATCAAAAACTACATGTCTGGCAAACCTTTTGTGGATTTAAAAACTCCTTCTAAGAACTCCTAACTTTTTTATGTTGGATCTCAAACATGTTTGTTGTTATCTTTCTCATCTTTGCCACCACCAAAGTGAAGCGAAGTGGAACTGGTATAAGACGTGGCGGTAGTTTTCGCAGTTCACGCGAAAATTTGGCAAGCTCTTATGGAGGTTTTCGTGGCTCCAATATTTCTCTGGATGAAGGTCTGTCTAAAAGCACACTATTTTTCGTAGTTTATTCCTGTTAGGATTCTTTTGGTCGTCGCTCGTTTATTGTATGTATGGTCCTCTATCTTTATTGCATGCTTTGTGTTTTTTTTTCGGTTCCTCTCCGTATCCCTTTGTGGTTCATTTACACATAAAAGACGACCACTTTGAGACCATGCACTCGCCCAGTCTTAGTCACTCGAGCAGAAAAGGATCCTCTTATTTAGGTAACGTTATATGCACCTACACGGGTAGTAAAAAATGAATTGAGCGCTTGTTTCGGTTTTGTCATGCTTAATTAACCCCGCTTAGCTTTTTCGCTAAACACTCTTTAATTTGATTGCCAATCCAACTTGACTCCAACTAAAAAAAAAAAAACTTTTGAAAATGTCCCTTCTTTTTCTTGGAACTAACCACCTCTGTTAACCTACAGCTTCCCGCCCTTTGTCTGCCACACCTGGACGAGGAACTACCTTGGGAGGAAGACGATATGGATCCCTCGTTAACTTATCGGGTAAGAACATTTAACCAGCGTAGTGGTGATGTTGGTTACGTCTTCCCAAGCATGCAGATAGTATTTTGGTGGCTTTTTCACCTCTCTGACGCAAATGTGAATGGCTAAACCTCGTGGGTGCTATCCTACTTCTGGATTTCTAGAATTCGATGTTGAATTGATTAGTTTGAAACTCGGTGTTGGTCTTAGCCTTGTGATCTCTATGTCTATGGGCATGGTGTAGGTGCATTGTCGTTGGCTCCGGGTGGAGAATTGGATTTGGGGTTAAGCAGCGGAGGGCGACATAGTGCCACACCCCCTCGAAGGGCACCTTCGCCGGCTTTGGCCGCGCAGGCAGCTTTGCGACGACTTCCGTCTCCTTCCGGTATTACCCCCTTTTCTGTTTCGTAGCCAAGTTTTAAATTCTCCCGCTCCTTTCGGTCACTACTTTGATCCCTGCTTTGATTCTGTAACCAATTTTCGTTATCTTAATCATCTAGGACCAGGTTCTTTGCCTCCAGGGTTGATTTCCAAACGCCGGGGATTCGATGATGGAGCAAGTGATATTAGTTCTGCTAGTAACAACGTTGATTACATGGGTAATTGAAACACATTACAAAAAGGGAATGAAAGTTTATCTTTTCTAATTTATTTCTTTAATCGTAAAAAGGTCCACGGTTATACAAGCAGCCAGCCGCTAGATCAAATCGCTCGAACATTATCAATGCAGTCGAGTATTGTGTTTTCCCGGGAGTAGTCAATCGTGAAGCCAAGCAGCGTGTGTTGGAAGAAATCGCTCGTTCCGAAAACAAAAACTTTTTAGTTCTTTTTCGTGACGCTGGTTGCCAGTTTAGGGCGCTATATTCGTACTGTCCAGAGGGTGATGAAGTCATCAAGCTTTATGGCAACGGTCCCAAAGTGATTACGGAAAATATGTTTGAGAAGTTCTTCAAGTAAGTGCAGAAATTCTCAAGATGGATTAGATTCTAATTGGATTTTTTTATTTTTAAGATATAATTCGGGTGGTAAATGTTTTTCGCAAATTCATACCAAGCATTTAACCGTAACTATTGACGCTTTTACCATCCAGCCAAGTTTATGGCAAGGCAAGCGGGCGACTTTGCCGAATCGCAAAGACATGACGTTGGTCATTTGAATCACCGTTTATTCAACCACCATTATTGTAACGATTAAAGAAAACAAAATCTCTGATCGTCTCAGCGAATGGCGTATGAGCGGAGGTCGCGAAACTCAGTGCCACGTGTTTGTAGAAGTTTTCTTAGCAGAATCGTCGCAGGCAGTAGTAGGCAGCTCCAGTGATGAAAAGTTTGACATTAGCTTGGAAATTAAGCAAGCCAGATTCACTCTTTGTGAGTTTCTTAGTTAATTTTATTGTTTTACTATCTTCCAGTAAATACCAGAAGAAGGCGAATCAATTTTTTTTTCAGTTGGATAACAAGTGCTACATTCCCATAGTTTGCGTGATATTTGCTTCCTCTAGCACACTATGTTCTTCTACGCTTAATTTTCGATCGTTTTAACCGGCACATATTTCGAGTGCAAAAAGGAGGGCTAAGGGAGCCTCTCATTTGAACTAATTATGGTTTCATGGGTTTCGACGATGCGTAAATTTTTGTCACTTTTTTCTGTTGTAAAGTAAATTAGAAACTAAGATCCCCATTATTTGATAGTTGACAAAAGCAGAGAGAGACACTCGTGCCAGCTAAAAAGGGGTATGGCTAACCCTTTGCTTCCAGACGGGATTTTACGTGTTGTGTTGTACATAGTTAATTAATTAATAATGTGGGGGGTTGTATCACAGCCAAAGCGATAGCAATCTGATTAACCGTCATGTTTATTCCTGTGGGGGAAAACCATTATGTAAGTTATTTGGTTTTGTCCGTTTTCTCTTAATTTCGCCCGCTGTCCTATACAAGCGAAGTCTAATAAATAACCAGCCGCTCAAGCAAAACTATAAGTTGTATGTATTATTTCATTACAAAACGTTAAATTTAGGGTTTCGTGCGAGAGGAACTGGGATGGACTGCGATTTCATTAAGCGCTAACGGACTTCCATTCTGCTGCCACAGATCAACAGCTTTGGTAGCAATCAAGTCAGCAGTTTCTTCAGTCATCTATTTCGTTGAACTTTACAAAATAGCTGTGGAATTGTGAAATAGTATACTTACATCCACTATATATTTGAGAACATCTGTTCCGGATTTGCAGAGGGAAAAAATGGGCCGTCTAAGATGAAGCAGCATGGCAAGTGTTACGTAAATGAGAATTTTACAAGAGCCACCAACCAATTTGTCCCATATTCTGCGCAGAATACGACTTACATTTATAAAGTGAGTGATAACTGCAGTAAAAGTACCTTTCAAGAGCTGATTCTGGTAAGACTTTGGCGAAACACTGCCCAAACCATTCGTTCAGTGGGAAAACGTCCCAAGCATCCATTTTTGTTAAATGCCTACGACATCACTTATGAATACAGTTTGTATTGTAGCTATTGTGCTTGTAAAGTCCAGTAGCTACTTATTACTGTATCGTAAAACCTACTTGTAAAGAGCAGCATCTTCAGTTTCAAGTTTGTTTGCAAAAACCTGCTTGAGGTTTTTTATTTCCTTTTCAAACTTTTTCACATGAACAAAAAAACCTTTGGAAAACCAATAGCATTCAGCTTCCGAATCGAACATTTTGACTATGCTCTCGGAAATAGCCAGGCAGTTTCTTTGTAAGGGTTCAGCCAACTAGTCAAGTCGATCAGCTTAGTTTAAGGATAGAATTGATATATCCTAGGATACTTGTCTCTTGTGATCAAAGTTTAATCTCCTTTCTTCCAGGAGCCACATTAGGACGATGCGTTCAGCTAGTGGAGAATTAGACGTTGTGTAACCCATAACATCAAGGGCGTGTGACAAATCATCGTACTGCATACATCTTTGCTGCCAAACCCATTCCTGATTTTCGACATGTACAGGTAATATGCCTAGGAAATAGCAATTCGTGATAAGGTTCTTAGCGTAGTATAAATGTTACCGAAAAGTACTTTCCAAAGAAGGTTACGATACAATGCAGGAACTGGAAATCGAATACAAAATTGACGGAGTTTGGAAGCGTCAAATGGTCTCTCTTTCAATAATATTTCCAACGATTTCTTTTCTTCTACACCACGAAATCCTACTTTTTCGTAATAGTAGGAGCGAAAATTTCGCTCATCTACAGCCATGTTTGTTGTTTATTTAAAGTGGGCCTATTTACTTTCGGAAAGCTCGATGCTAAAGGCACCGCTTCTGACTGTAGAAGTTTAGAGATACCACCACTTCCATCTAACGGTGCCCAATACTCGGACTTGCCTTGTGAAATAAACCTGAAAGTAATCAACCGTTTTACGTTTCTTTAAAGAAACGTAAAACTTTATATTTTTTCTTAAAACAATTGTTTTAAGAACAAATATAAATTAATAGGCTTTTGTTGATTTATGTAACTAATCATTTTAAAAAAGTCGTTTCTATCCAGTCAATTTTTTTCAAATTGACCCTATTTTAAAAAATCGAAATACGACATCTCTATACGGATCCATATGGACAAGTTTATTTACATAAATAACGAAGAGCCACTGAATTCTCTGCGAAAGGGTATCTGCTGTGTTCACAGTTACAGCAATAGAGCTTCCGAATTTCAGTTTCGCAAGACTTCTCAAACTTGTAGTATGCACGTCTCATCGAAACTTGGCCTTAATTATGACGCCTAGCGTTTCCTAAAAGTAGTGCTAACAACTGTAATTGTACGAGGTACACGAGGAAGAAGGTGATGAACTGCAAGAATTTATAAGCATTGGGAGGGGGAGGGCGGAGGGGATAGGACAAAACGTTCAGACATTTGTTGGCAGTCATGCGAAAACATGTAGCCTCATTTGAAGAAGAAAAAATCACAAGGGCATGCATATACCCACGCACAACGCATACAGCAACCATCCTTGCTTCTTTTGAGCAATGCGTCGCGAACTTATGGTTTCAGTACCGTTCTTGCTTCTTCTCAAAATCTTGAAAAAAAATACTAGGAAGGACATACTGGAAACTGGAGGAAGACTGGGATGTAAAAAGAAAATAAATCGACATGAGGAAGTTATTTTTATAAAATACTAAAAATGCCTGCATGAGTAGTGAGAACTCCAAGGAAAAGGAGCATTTTTTTTTGGTAATAATTGGCACACAAGTCTCGAAATGACAAACTAAGGACGCTTACATCCTATCCTAATCTTATCCACCGGTCAATTGAATACTCCAAGGCTGCAATCCATCTACGAAATTTGCACATATTTTAGTTTCCCAGCACACCACAAACAAATAAAAGATTGCCCTTACCTTTTACGCTCGTTCTCGGAATCCGTATAAAAATGGAAGTGACGCATTCGCGGTTCAGGTGGTAAGAGCTCAAAAGCAAATTTGCGATTTCCACTAGAACTGCCACTCTGTATACGGTAGCCATGAAGATGAATCAAGCCTTTTTTTTTTTAAAAAAAAGGGTAGGCATTAGAATTATTACTAGTTTTTTCTCATGTTTCTAACATACCCAAAGCGCTTTCGGCTGAGCTATCTCCATAAAAGTAGAGGCACGCATCCTTGAGAAGGCAAAAGCGTCGCTGCCAAGCTTTTAGCCGATGCCCCAACTTCATTAGATGACCTAGGCAATCTGGGTTGGGGATGGCATTGGGAGAGAGTTCTACCTGCTTGCGACATGTTTCCATCCATAAGTCATTCTAAAAAAACTATTATTTTATCACTGGCTCAAATCTGTGATCCGTGTATGCATACGTGCACAGCTGCGGCACCAAATTGCGTTATAGCACTGGCCCATCGATGCATAGAAGGCTCGGATTCAGCTGCTAAAACGTGACGACATTGTCCGCCTTTTAACAAATGAAATGTAAAGGGTCGATCTGCATCTGAAGCTAAGGAAACGGTGTAATGCAATAACACAATAGCCCCTAGCGGTTGTTGCATCTGTACGGTAAACGAATTGTCAATAAAGAAATTTGGAGTCAATAATATGTGCATTACTTGGTCATTTTTGTAGTAGTACAAGGAATTGTCTTGTTTCAAGACAAACCATCGTCTGTACCAAGGCTTGACAGTATTGCTAGCTTCGATCTGGTTCCCTATGCGAGTAGTGAACCCTCCTTGACGCCATAAATAGCCACTTAAGATGACCTGGGTGTCATGAGGGTCCTTCTGCCCAAGGGCAAATACATCACAAGTCCGTGTTACTTCTAGTTTAAGCTCATCAGAACCTGCAACGCAAAAAAAAGTTAATAAATACGTTTCTCTATTTCTGTTGGTAAATCCTTACCTGCGTGGGCAATCTTAACAACCTCAGAATGCGAAGAATCCAAGACGTTCACATCGTTTATGGTAATGATGATATCGCCCACTTCCAAGCCAGACGTTTCTGCAGGAGTACCGGGCTCGATGGCAGATACCACAACAGGTCTTGAGCCATGAATACGGAATCCAAATTCCCCAGACTGACGTTTCACAACAACAGTTTTATCGCATTCTGCGGGGTGAAAGGGATTTGAATTCATAAGCAAGTTAGCCAACAAAATAACATATTTTACAACTAAAAGCAAACTTTTCGATGTTAGTCATGGTTAAAGTGCAATCTACTGAAGAAGAGTTATACAACGGCATAATAAGTTTTCTTGAATAAAACTAGTTAATTAGTGCACATATCGGGCTCGCAGATTTTGTGGTTGGTGTGACTCTTACCACCCGTGATGAGCCTAATGGCATAATGTTCCCTGCACCAGATAATCAACATCAAGTGGACAATATCTTCTAACGACTCACGTAACGTCAGTCGATGTCTGATTTCCTCTTGTATGGGGCTGTTCTTGTCTATAAGGGGGGACAACCAAAAATGCATGCAAGAAGTTCATCAAATCTATCGCTTGTTTTCTTTACAATTTATGAGATGGTTAAACACCGTAAAAGGTTTGGTTTATAAGCGCAACAAAGAAATACGAGTCAAACTTATCCACAAAACCTGAAGAAGAAAAAGAACAACAATGTTCTACGACTTACTAAACGTATCAGTGGCCAGTCTTCTAAACATTTCCACGCTTGCTTTTCGGTGAACCATTCGATGAGTTATGGCTGTATATTTACGTCTAAAATCACGCTCCGATGTTGTAGAGTCATTCGACTCTGTGCGAATAAGCTTCAAACCTTGTGTTGCATCTTCTAAAATTTAACATAATTGTCTTTTTTAGCATATTTCAAGTTAAAGATACAAGCAAGTCACTGTTTACCGGTCTCAGCGGGCTTTTCAATTCGCTTCCAGACTTGTAACTCCTCGGTCTCACCCACGTACATCCATAAACCATTTCGATAACCAGCATCATAAATTCCAGCGTCTTCGTCTTCACTCGCGTTGGGTGGCTCATTCTTCTGGGACCCAAACGACTCCCAGCTGCTTTCAACAGACCGGGGACAAAATCTGAAATTGGCGCATAAGTCAATGTATTTCTTTCCCCTCACATTAAAAGTGTTGGTATTTTTTTAAAGGATTAAAAAAAATCACGAGTTATCACTAATTAGATTCGCTAGTCAAAGTTAGTCTTTACCTTCTCTCAATGCGATGCTCTCTGGCTCGCTCTTCCGATTTGGCACGCAAGGTAATTTGTCGCAAGGCTGGCAATTTCGTTTCAGGGTACCACATTTCGGAGGCTGATACGGCTCTTTCCGGTTTTTGCCCCTCTCGATGAGTAGACCACGTGGAATCCCCTTCTAGAGATTTGGAAGATCCCGCATGACATGCCGACGAAGGCGGATCTAATTCATCTTGGCCTGTCAAAGGTAACGTGCAACTTTTGGCACGTTTTCCACGTCCGGATTCTTTGCGTTTATTTTTAAACGACCCTTGCTGTTCTTCTTTACCCGTCTTGGCGGTTTCGTCTTCCGTCACACTTTGACTTAAAGTACCCGGGGAATCGCCAAAGCCTTCGGGGGGGTTCACATACTCCAACGTTGTAGTAGAATCCTCCATTTCATGAGCGATTGAACGTCGACTTGTCCGCTTGTGCAAATCCGCTAAGGATTCCGATAAAAACACACTATCGCTTCCTGGACTTATTGATCGCAAAGATTCGCAACTAAGTGCTTGCGTGCCCAAAGCAGGCGCTAAAAGATTGGGCTGTGATCCGCCCAAGTCGGTTGTAGGGTTCTCCAGTAATGATATGTCGTCCTCTTCCGCCGCGGAGGCAGGTGAGCGAGTTAGATGGATACTAGTTGTCGCTAATACGGTGGAGGCCTCAATATTTTCATAATCCGGTTCGGGCAAAATACTCGGCAGCTTATTGTTACCGACAAGTGCAGCGGCTGATGCGGCGACAGACGCAGGATTGATGACTTCGCTCACGTTCCGCTTGTGTTTCCGGAACTTGTCTCGGTATTGCAGCGAAAATTCCGGGGCGTCCTCAGCAACTGGGGTGTCAGGTGTTTGCACCGGTGTACGATCCACGATCCAATCTTCCACTCGAAAGCCTTCGTGCATGGCTGGGCTCCGCACCATGCCACTTGTCAATTCCTCACAAACACTGCTTTTGAATTTGCTAGCTTTGATTTCCTTCAAGGGCGTCTCAACATTTTCCGTGGGGTCGTCAAGTGTTTTAAACTTCCGTCGTGTAGGTGGACTTCGACTCCGCGACTTGGTACTCGCAACTGTCGAGTCGGACGCTTTGGCTGGCCTTCGCATACTAATTTCAATCGTCTTATTGCGTCTCTTGCGGGCCCCTTCGGCCGTGCTAATTAATAATGCACTTTCGGTCGCATTCGATGAATTGGGCTTAGTCGTATCCCTACGCACGGCGTGCACCTCTTCGTCGTCCGAGAAAGACCATTTTTCAGCCGCTGCTAAGCCCTTAGGCCTGCGCGGTGTTGCGGAATGCAAAACGGGACCTCGAGCTGGGGCCGCGAACGTGGCAGCGCCCGACGGGAATTGTAACTTTAAAGCTTCCTTCAATTTCCGGCGTTCGTCTTCCGTAAGCCGGTCTCGAAATTCCGTCACACACCCACCTTCCACCTTGTTAATACTGGGGATACTCGGGATTGGGTCTTCATCAATAGTACGCGTTTTTTCGGCAAATTTTTCACGCCGATGCCTAGTATCAGTACGACAGAGGGCGCCTGAAGAAGCCCCGGCCATGGCAATTTCATCATCCGTCGACAAAGGCATGTCTCGTAAAAGTAGCCTCAAATCGGATGTATCCGAGCGACTTTTGATTTTTCGTTTCGGCTTTTTGGGCTCAGTTGGTGTTAGTATCGGCGCCGCCGACGGCAGAACGTCTTGCTCCACGTTTCCGAGCAGTAAGGATATCCGCAAATCTTCGACTGTGGGTGTAATATCGGTAGGGTTCTGACCCTCTAAGCTGTAACTTCCTGAGCTGCTCGATTCTTCCGTTTCTTCGTTGGAGTAGCTCGTTTGGCCTTCTTTAGGTTCTTGCTGATTCTGACGTAGCTCGTAATCAGGTGCGGATTTTGTGTCCGTTTCGGCAATGTCGTCAAGTAAAGGCGAGGCGAACTGGACATCTTCGGAGGAGAAATCGGTCCGCAGCGTGCTGTAACGTGAACCTTCACTAATGGTGGGTTCACAAGCCGTCACAAAACTTAAGGAAGTTTCAAAGGCGTTATAGGTGCGTCGCAAGCTTTTATTTTCCTCGCTAGCGGCTGTGACGAAATCTTCCGAACTTTCTGACACCAGTTCCCTCGCTCTACTCTTACTACTTGGATCTGAGGTCCCCAACTCACGGCTCTTATCCGTCAGAACCGTTATGACGGCCGCCGTGGAAGTAGGTGACGTACGAGACACAGGTTCCGAACTTTTGGATGTTTCATGCTCCGTGAAACGACTCTCGGATGATTCAGACTCGGGCGACGTCAGTGTCTCTGACAGGCTTTCTGGGTGGTTTTTCAAGCCGGCCATTGTTAGTCGAGCACGATGGGCTTTTAATATAGCGTCTGCCAAGTTTGATTTACGAGCTTCTGCTTCATCTGTATAGCTAGTCGCGATAGGAGTGACGTTTGTGCAAGGAACTTGGGGAATAGGCAGAAGTTGGGCAAAGGGGGTAGGGGCTGGAATGAGCTCATCGCCAAGCCACGGAGGAAATTCTAACATGATTTCCTTCTCTTCTTTGGTAGTTCCGTTTTCACATCGACTGTCACTTACCGGTGTATTAACCTGGAGGTTGAGGTGAAACAAGGCCGAGGAGGACTTGGGAGGCGGCCGGGGAGACGTGGAATCCATCTCCGAGTCAGATAGTATGTGATTCCCACCCGCGGATGAGTTCGGACTAGCTCCCCGATGCAACACAGTAACTTGAGAAATGCTACCCAAATCAGAAGATTGGTCTGGCAAAGAAGTGGTCGAATCGAATGATTTCTGGGCTGGTAACGTTTTCATTAACGGTATCTTAGTACGTAGTAAGACCATTTCTGATTTGGGTGACTTTACATCACCTGTGTCGTATTCGTCCGTAATATCCATGTCAATATCGCTCGCTGGGATCGAACGGTTCGTATCGGAGGAGTCTAAGGGCTGGAAACTGGGCAAATCATAAGACAAGTTACTCTGGGCGCTTAAAGGTGGGACGGGATGTCCTTCAGGTTCAGGAAGAGGTATTGGGGTAGGGCGATAGGGGTTGGCAGCTGGCAGGTCTATACCCGGCGATAGGTCCATGCCGTCATGGACGACTACTCGTTCCATGGATACTTCTTCAGCTGGTCGGTGGTCCAAATCGACGTCGACAAAGCCCGAAGCGAAGCGTAAAGCATGTTTGCGATCTAACAGAATGGCGCCTTCGCTTAGCGCTTTCAGCAGTTGTTTCCTCTTGCCCTTGACATACTGCCCGTTGGGGACATTCATGTTGCTCTTATTGGAATCGAAGGAAGAAGAATTGAAAGGTTGGGTAGGCACGTTGTGAGGATGAGCCGTTACGGGGGAACTTGACAAAGAAGAATCACTGCCAGTCGTTAAGTTTCGTTCGGTTAATTGCAAGGGGGTATCGATTTCATACACTTCGGTTTCGTATTTGTCGTGTGAATTGTCCACTTCCGAGTAGCTTTTTATGAGGCGCCTGACTGTAAAGACTTCCTCGTCTGAGAATTGAGCCTGAGATTCACGCGACAGCATTGATACCTAGGGAGTTTCGCGTGTTTTAGATTTAAATTGGTTTGAGATTAGGCGACTTAGAAAATAAGAGTAAAAAAGCAAAATCATAGGAAGGCGAACAGAAGGTGAAAGCTTACCTTTTCGACTGAGCAAGTCGCATTAAGAGGAGGTGAACGTCGTAATATGTCCGTTTGAGTAGCTTGACTCTTCATTGAAGCTTTCTTCAACTTATCTAAAGAAGCAAACAAAAAGAATACAATTCACTAACTCGTTCGCTTTGCATGTAACTTTGCGATTTAAAATATATTTTGCAAATAACTCGTTATCTTAACCTTAGAATTAATTAACAGTGAAATTATAAATACTCGAAACTTTTGGGTCACAAGCGAAGACGATTTTAACTCTCGCCACACAACTTCATTGAAATCACAAGATTAGAGCAAGGAGCAGAAAAACTCAAGAATGAAAAGATCAGTTCCAAAGATAGTCTACCTATTAAGATAGCACGCGCTAAGGAGGGCGATAATGCAAAAGGATCCACTCGATAGGAAGATTCAGGTGATTTCCGGCCATCGAGAAGACGCTCGTGACTATGGTGATGCTGAGAGGCATCTCCAGCGTAAGCCAAATTAGGCACGGAATAGTTACTGTTTGCGTACTCCTCAGACTGGTGTTTAGGGGAAGAAGAATCGAAGCTAACATGTTTCTGGCGCCGATCATCGAGTAGCAATTCTGGCGATTGCATTTGTTTACGCCGCATCAAGGTAGACAAATCCGGCGTATTGGGTTGAGTGTAGGCTAGCCGGCCACCGTAGCTAAACGGATAAGAGGGCGGCACCTGGTACCCATTTTGATCCAATCTAAAAATAGTGACACAAGGAATTCGATTTCAACTCTTATGTTTCGCGTCGCTTTCTTCGTCCATAACTCAATGTAAAAAGAAAAACTGCGTATAACTCACGTGTTGCTCAAAGCTACAGAAGGCGATGTCGTGTGATGAACAGGTAATGAGGAACCTTTGGGTAAACTCATAATGGATGTATAACCCCCCTCAGGGAGTCGACTCTCGAAATTCAATCCTGGGCCCTATTACAAGGAAAACAGCTCAAGTCCCACCCAATCCTGATCAAGTATTAACAGTGACAGAGACAACATGAAAGGGTTCTTCTCCCAATCCCTCTCCCTCAAGTCATGCATACGGAATCGGGAAATAGCGAGAAACAGAAAAGCCCACAAGGCACACATGTAACGTAATGATCATTACTTGGCAACGTAATGATCTTTTTACCATCCGCCCCCACACCTGTCACGATGTTATGCAAACATTCTTGAGGGTGTGAGAAATAACGAGCACAATGAGAGAAATTCTCTTACGAATATTAACTACTCGACAAGTTGACAAATATATGAAACCAATCGAGAATAAGCGGAGAAAATGTAGCATTACCGGCATAGTTAGCGCTGTTCCAACGCCAAACCGCCTCGGATCGGTAACACAGAATGACTTGGGTCGTCGTCGAACCAAAGAGTCCTCAAGGCTGCCATCCAAACCAACAATGGTGCTAGGTCGGGGTTTATTTGGCATGAAGGGTGCGGTCGGGTGAAGTGGAGGAAGAGTCGAACTTTTGGAAGCTGCAAAGGAAGACTGGGAGGGATGTTGCGGCATATAATGAAGCACAGGGAGATTGTCATCGCTAGCTCGACGTTTGACGCACGACGGTAAGAAAGAAGTTTTTTTCTTGTAAGGACTCGCCTGGAAATAATCCCGAAACCAAGTTAAAGAAAACCAAAAAGGATAAATAATAGTCAAAGTCAAGGTTTTCAAAATCTTCCCACCCCCGGGTATCTAGAAGATATCTCTTAATTAAAAAGCTGAGCCATGTGAGAAACGACTCCACACCGCACTGCCATACTGCTGTTTGTCAAAAATAGAAACTAAGCGTCGGGAATCTCAGGAATTACCAGTGGAAGCTAGGAAAGGCGGAAGCATTCAAGGAGCTTAATTATATACGGTTCCTGTCGGAACATATTTTTCTCCATGTGTTTCATATTTCTAGATTTAACCTTGCCCACATGTGCGAACCACAATGTGCCAAATGAGGGTAGTGGGTTTATTATAGGGTTATTAGGGTTTATTATAGGGTTTACAGGATGGTTATTCAAAGTTCAGGAAAAGGGCCTTTCAACGCTCCCTTTTGTGTCGAAGTATAATTAGGTCTTGCCATTCTAATTAAGCTCGTTCTGAAAACCAGCTTTGGTACTCGGAAAGGCAAATTTGGCTGTCCGTTCTTAAAGTTGAGGCTAATGGGTACACTTTGCTGGTTTCCGCAGCGGCTAAAAGCGTTACTAAACAGCCGTATAGATTACAGGTCCGTTATTGGTTTTGACCTTTTCTTTGCCACATAGCTACTCGCGTCCAAACAGCCGAGGCGAAAGGGAAACTCACATTTGGCAGAGAGGAAACTTGCCTTGGTAATGCTAAAAAGGGGGTTGTTTGACGCGGAAGCAAAAGCGTCGGCTCCTAACCTTTGACACAAGGTATAATCGAAGTGCAGTTTTGGGATGCTGCATCTTGCGTAGCTTCTCATCCGTACCCGGGCACGTGGGCTACACATATACTCACACACATAAAGGTAGGTCTTTCTCGCTGTTCCCAATCAATAAAACCAAGCGAAGCTTGGTGGGGGTATAGAAGTTGAAAACTTCTTGCCCAGCACTCATAGCATTTCGGATCATTGTGCTTCTCTACTTTACTTCTGCTCACTTTTTGCACGAGAAACATTTCGGAAAGGCTAAGATCCAGGAAAGTGTGGAAGTTGACCAATGCGGACAAACTAAAAACTGGTGTGGTGGTTTGGTCCAGTCTAGCTACATTACGGCTTTTGCTCGTAAAAGCCAGCTTCAAATTATTCAATTTTGCGAAAACGGGCAGCATCCTGAATTCTTAAGGTTCAAGCCCCAATTCAATTTGCCCCATAAAGGTCTCCGCCTAACGCGTTCAGCCTTTTTGAGCCTTGCTTACACAAGCTGAACTTGATATTGGGCTGCATATCAAAGTCAAAGGCAAAAATCATTGTAAGGGAAAGCCTATTTTACCTTATGAGCCGATAAACACCCGAATAAGCTCCTGCTTTTGGCGCGCTCCAAAACTTCAATTTCTTTGCTATTGATGCAGTATTGCTCTCGAATATCTTCGCGGGAATAGAGCGGCGTACCCTTACGGATTTTCGCTAAGTCGTCACGTTTTTTCCCCATCTTTCCAGGGTCGTCTGAAAACGTTTCTCCCGTATCTACCTGTAAACATAAACCGTATAAGTTAATTAATAGTTGTTTCTCCATTTTTTTTACACTCAAAGAAAAAACAAACCTGTACAGCAGCGTCGATGTGGTTAAGAGTACTCTTGGAAGCACCTAAAGTATCATATGAACCAAAACTGGAGCAAGGTCCTCGCCAAGACCCTAGAGAAAAAGAGCACAGAAAACTTTCAGTTCTATGCACGGTTGGTATAACATCTGAAGCCTTCGGAAGACAGGATTCATCCACATTTTCTATTTTTATATTCTGTTTACATATTCCATTATAGACATATAGACACAAGTATACTACAAGACCACTTAACCAGCCAATCTATGATTTTCGAATGTTCGAAACACATAGACAGTTACAGCACAAGTTTTAGCCATAATGGACACACACAAGATACTTCTCTCCCAAGACGCTGCCCTTACTTCTTTTACCTTTAAACAATTTAGTGGCAAACATAATTGGTGAGTGAAAAGAGAGACCCCTGAAAAGAGAATTAGAATTTCGGTGAAAGAAGAAAACCATTTACGTTCTATACAGCTGTGACTGGGAGCAGAAATAAAACTTGCTATGGAGCCCTGAATTTAAAAGACAATGGAAACCGGGACAAAGCCCGATTCGCAGAAAAAACGAACGAACGAAAGGAAAGAACGAAAAACAAAAGGATGAAAGAACCTGGCACAGCTTATTAACCCAGGGAACTTAACGTCCTTACCGTAATACATTAAGGATACGTATATACAAACCTTCCGAGCCACTGTTTTGCTTGCCTAAGCAAAAGGGTGCACAACAGGCCTATGGCTAATTAAAAGTTTCGTAGAAACGATGCCGAGAATTTAAAGGGGGAAACGTGAGAGAAAAAGTGGGGCAAAAAAAGTCAAGGACAAAAAAGGTTTATAGACACGATCGAGTCCGGATATGAAGTTGAGGCCGAGTCCATAAAGAATCCCATCACAGCTTACGTCCACAAAAAAATCTGCTAAAAAGCCTTTTTTATTGGAAGAAGCCGCAATCCACATAATTTCTTCTGAAGTCTAAGTCAACATAAAGCTAGAGTAATCTGGCTTTTGGTCCTAAAATCCGTTTGGCAAGTTGAAAAACAGCGGTGTCTATAATAACGCCTTATAAACGTCTTCGAAAGGCTGGAGTAATGAGAGTATGCAAGGTAAACGGATTAGTCTCTCTAAAATATAGGATTTCCTCTGGTCTGTCATTACTTGCTAATAGAAAGAAACAGAAACCAGCCTACTGGTCCTAAAGCCTGATACGATCAAAAGCAGCGGGCCCTGGTTCCAATCGCGATCAATATCTTCGAGAAACAAAAATAGGTCGTACATAGGGACCGCGATTCAGAACCAATTTCCTTAGCTAAGTTACGCCTAATCAGGATCAGGGTATCCGTGTGGCCCATAGAATCGCTTAATGATAAGAAAAAAATCTCACCTGTGGGCAATAAATACCTTTTCTTTTTGGAATTTCTTTAACAAAAAAAGTGAAGAAAATATTGGGAAAAGATGGGCTCCGCGTTCAGTAAAAAAGGGGTACGAGAATTTGAACAGTATATGTGTAACGCGTGTTCTTGCCTACGAAGACATATGGCGGTTGGTTTGTTAAGTTGAACTGCAGAAAGGCTCGTTATGTCTTTAACGCCTGCGACTTCCCGGTATGCAAACCGTCCATTAAACACCCGTACGGCGCGGGAGAACGGGTCGCAGTGCAAGCAGACGTTTCCGTTTTAAAAGTTACAAACTGTGCAGCTCACCCTCTTACGGAAAAGCAAAAGTGTGCAAGCCTTGATGTGTGCGAAGTCTGAAAATGTGGTGTATGTGTGTGTCGTGTGTGAGTGTGTATATGTGTCCAGGTGCTATTTCTGACAACGCAACGCCGTGGCCATGCTATTCAGGACCAAGTCAGCAGACATGCACATGCTCTCTGCTTATTGAGTAGAATGTTGGCGAATATCTGGCTGCATGACTTCGTTTGAGGGTCAACAAAAGAGAAATACGGTTTTCTATGTACGTCATGGGTCTGTGTTACGGCATCAGCAGTGATAGGGGGTAAATAACTGCCACAAACCTAACATAAGAAATCGATTGGGGGATGCTGATCTATGCTCTACCCTCTGTGCGCTACAATGACCAAGATGAGAGAAAAAGCCATTGCTCCAGAGTGACTTTGTATAGGGAATGCTTTGATTAAGTAATAATAGAGTAAGTAAAAAAAAAAAAAAACATACACAAGTATTCTAAGGTCGGGCATGCACTATGTCAAACACGCTAATCGCCTGCTGGTTATCACATGTCAGGTATTTATCTTTGCGTCTGTGTGCGTAATAGACGCTACAGGCTGACTAATAGATGCCAAAAGAAAAACCGAGAAATAGATTACTGACCAAAGACAGGGCACAATTAAGTTGGGCGCATTCAAGCGCTTAGCTGACGAGGTAAGTTGAATAACTATATGGACCTAAAAAGCATTTCAACCTATCAGTAACTACTACTAGACGAGGCTTAGCTTTTTATGCCATAATAATAAAAAAAAATACCGCTACATCTTGGTCGAAGTGCCTTTTTTTTGGTTATTACTAACAATAGTAATTTATATGGGAGTAATAAGTTAACTAATTATTAATACGGAGTAACTAGTTATTTATAAGGAGTAATATGAACACAGTCCCTTAATTTTGTTAAACCAAAATCCGAGTTTACCTACACAGATTTTCGTCTCGACAAGCCGGCAAAAGTTCACTGTTCACCCTGGGAACTAAAGGGGGGAACGTTAACCATATCCACACCCTTTTCTTGCCTTAACTCTCCAAAAAGTTTATTGCTTCCTTTTTTGAATGTTTCAAGCTCCTTTCCCCTTGCTCTGCACGTGATGTACTGTCTTCTCCCTTCAATCTTAACTATCTTAGCTTCCTCTCCTTAACTCGCAGCCTCCGCTCTGGGAAAATCATCTTCCTCTGACGCGCGAACCAAGAAAGCTGCAAATAACTTGATAGTGGTGACACTACTCGGCACCTAGCACAAGAGAAAGTTGGTTACCTAGCATCCCTAACCACTATTTCTGCCTTCAGATGGCAGCAGTCTCCGAAAGTATATCCTGGGATAAAAAAGCAGCGCAGAATTACTAAGATATAAAAAAAGTTTTATTACCTGACGCTCCGCTGTTCTGTCGCGTTACAGGCTCCATTCTTCCTCTTTCCTCCAGGCAATGGGCGCTTGACGAGTTCCTCCAAAAAGAAAAACAGAAAATTCATTTTAGGTAAGTAGGATTGCCACTTCGACAACTGACTCTTCTATACTAGCGGGAGGTAATGAGATCTTCGTATTGCAAATAAACCGTGGATACCTTATTATGCCATCGCGTCATTTCTGCTGGAATGAATTCAGCTATGGAACCCTATTTTGTTACATATTAGAGGATGGGGGGGGGGAGAAAAGCTACAAACGAAGAGGAAGGTTAAAGTGGGGTGGGGCATAATCATGAAGGACGCTGTAGTTACTGATGCTGTTACCTAGATCATGACAAGGGGTAACGCAGTAAGTTAGAGGTTGGCGAAAATATGGAACCAAATCAATAATCCCGTTTTGGCTTTCTTATGTTTCGTTTTTCGTTTTTTTTCAGCATTTTGTCTGGTACACAGACACGTTTGTCCGTTTATGCTCCGACAGGGTCAAGTAATGTTTTCTCAGTAAACGCGAGCGTATAATCCTTTGCCGGCCTTCCGGAACCTTCTCTTCCACTCGAGACTCGATGCCATGCAAGAAAACTTGACAATCAAGCAGCACTGAAAACAGAGGCACCCAGACCTACATAAGTTCCGTTGGGCTGCTGCCACTGTGGCTATATAGTATCGATCTGTGGTCTTGCATCTACTTCCACTGTCTTTTAATTCCCAGTAAAAAACGATAAGGACTTCCAAGGGTTTTTCTAAAACTACAAGCTGAGCTGCTGGCTACTAGAAACGAAAGGAACGAAGATTTACCGGCCTACCGAGCAATTTCAGTCCGGTATATGTCTTCAAGGGTCAGACATGTGGAAACAGAAGGACTCTTTCATGATACTTGTTCCACTGGACAAAATGAAACGCTACCCGGTACGGCTCTTGAACCTGTTTCAAATGAAGAACAAGGACAGGGACGAAGCTATATCGCTTAAGAAAAGTAAATTATAATTGCATTCTTCTTCTACCCGAGTAACTCCTCAGCTTGTATAGAAGGGGAATAAACGGAACAACCGCCGCGTTGACTATTGTTGAGCGTGTGGCGCGTGTTTATCGACCCAGAAGTGTAAAGAACTATTAGCAGCCTCAACTGATGACGCCAAAGGCACAGCAGCACCGTACCAACGAATCCTCGTTAGAAAACTTGTAAGAAAAGAAATGATCAGCTTTACTCGCAGAGTACAATTCTCCGTTCTTGGACTAAACATATTAAAACTTGGATATACCTCGGCCAACAGGTTGTAAGCCAGCGCAGTAACTAATTTAGTCTTGTTGCAAGACTAACCCAATCCATCTTACTTATATTTTTACTTTTACGGCGACACAGGTAAAGCACTCTTGATCTGTCTCCCAGTGAAACTTTTAGAAAAAGATACCAAAACTTCGGAAAATGCGATGGAAAAGTTCTTCCAATGTGGCACTCCTAAGACCACCCAGCTTAATTTCCACATACAACTCTTTCGTTGGGGAAAAGTAATTATGGGCAAGAACTTAATAGGGCAGCCGATAAGGGCACATCCTATCGAGAGAAAAAAGGGTAACTCCCCAAACGCGACAGATACGGCATTTCTGTCAGCCGTCATATACGTCTCGCAAACAAATCCACAGCCTAATGGGCATATCGATGTTTTCTGCACTCCACTCTGCTCTTTTATCTTTCCCAGTCAAACATCAATACGAATATATCAATCCCATTTGAACTTCTATACATCAGCAGTCATGCAACGCATCATAGCTATAATTTGTACAGTTTATGCATTACTGCAAACGTAACATAGCGTATCTTCCGGAATCGCACGGTAATCCGAACAAATTTGGACAGCAATATATCATATGATGTTTGCTTGCTTTCTTGGCCCCCGAAAGGAGATGAGTAAAGTGTGTACACAAGGCCTGACAAAATTGTTTTCGTCAATGCATCTTTGTTCTACTGTAGAAGAAAACAAGGTTTCAGTAAGTCCAATTGAAACGTAACCAACATCAATAAAGGCGGTGCTGGGAACGACGTCACGGTCACAAATGCTTTTTAATAGCAGAAGGGTAAGGAGGGGATGTAACGGCTGGGTTTTGAACAGATAAACTGTGAAGAGTTACTGTAATAACCAAGCCTAAAAGGTAGAGGAGTTGAGACCGTCGTGTTATAAAAAAAGAGATCAATAATATGTACTCTGGACTTTTGCCATAATTTCTCTACCAATTTTTTTTTAAAGAAAAAACCTACTTTTGTTTTGAAAGACATGCGAGTTTTATTGCACAGGTCGGATGTAGGCCGGGAATACAGACAAGATACTGTTTAAGAAACTTCGTCTGGTCTCTCAAAATCTTGGTACAGTCTCCTATTCGCCGTCCAGAACATTTCCCCCGAGGAGGTCTCACCGGTTGTGCCCTTTATCTTAGCCCGTGATGTTCTATATACCTATTGCCGAACAATTTAGAGAATTGTGCGAGCTCTATAACACGAAAGTATCACAAAAACAGCTCATTTGGTCCCATCAAAAACCTAACTTTTCTTTCAAGAGTTTAAGGCCAAAGTTCCCTCTACGGAAACGCTTAGACTGGAACAGTAAGAATGAGTTAGCGTTGAAAATTCAGCTAAAATATGATTACCATGGAAAGATATACGACAAACATGCTCTAAATAGATTGTAAAACAGTTTACAAGCCGCTCCCTGGAGACCAATTGGTACATCAAGTAATCAATATAGCGTAAGGAATTGCCTATCAAAATCATGGCCTTATTTCTCATCTCGAAGTCGCGGGTTATTGATCTAAACCATCTCACTTGTCCTCTATCTACAGTGGAACCACGAACCCAGCCTTTTGTGGCCTGCAGCTCATCCCCATGCACAAGTCGACAGTGGCAAAACAGCAATACTTATGAATTCTCACTGGCAATACTAAACAAGCAAACTCGATTTAACATTTGCTTTTGCTAGTGACCAATTCAGTTAATACCTCAACATTGGCCCCACAGTTCTATCCTCCCCGTGAGACAACTCCGCTAAGCTGTGGTTTAGAACTTCATTACCACACTTCTGCGAGCAGCGCTTAAGATAACGTTTAAATTAGCAACAGATCCATCTTGTCAAGTAAATCCTTCGTTACAGTGTACTTCCACGCCACTAGTTTGCACTTACACCTTAACTTACACTTTTTGATATAACAATCCCTCTGTGACAAGACCGTTCTTCTCGCGATCAATTTCCCGGCTTTACTGGAGCACAAGAAAGGCGAAGCCCAGCAATGGGATGCTGGTCCCTGTAGCTCTTCTGCTGCTTGCCTTCCGACAGCATTCCGTTTCAACGTTCATGCTCTGCTGAGAGAGAGCCAGCGCCATAGCTGCTGGGTTGGAGGTTGAAGAGATTTGACTGCTGAGCTACAAAGGCCGGATTAGGCTACCCCAACGCAGAAGCGAAGAGTATAGAGCGTGGGTAAGTGCTGCTTCTTTTATAAGCAGCAGGAATAAGAAACTCTGGCAACGGACTGAAATTGTATCAATCCCGCACAAATCATTTTTATACATATGATTGAATACTGGGACACGCTGACGGAAAGGACGCTTGAATTGCGATTTCCTGTTGTAGCAAGTCAAGCAATCTCCGACATGACATTTTGTGAAAAGGAACGCGTGGCTTTAGGCTGCCACTTCAGTAAACTTGCTTTGCCAAGAAAGCTCCACAGGGAACGGAAATGTTACACAAGAAATTGCACACAGAGGTGACGCCAAGCAATGACTTCTTCGCTTAGAAGACAATGGACCACCCAAGCTTAAAAAATCCTTTGGGACAGTGGGTGCAAACTTTTCTTTAGCAAACAATCCTTATCCGTGCTGCTGCGGTTGGCTTCCAAAAGACGCCGAATGCAAACAACAGAACCGAAATCGTTTCTGCTGGTACCAATGCAGGTTTGGCTGCAGTCATAACTGCGGTACACGTAGAAACTGCTAATGTAAATTTCAAAATTCCGCTTTGTTCTATTTTACTGAATTATGGATGGAGATGGAGAAATAAGTGCAGACATTTTACAGGTTACCCAAAGAAATAATATTCTTGCAAAAGATTCCAGGTTCTGGGAAACAACCAAGTCGTGCAGTACAATCCCATAAGAGAAAAAGTCTACACCCACTTAGCCAAGTTATGCTTTTACGCCAAGTCGAGCTTGACAGCAACGACGCAATTCCAGCGTCAATAATGAACCCCAGCCAGAGGGGCAGAAATTTCTATGTAGGGTATATCTTCATAGGGAGTCGGCTGGCTTGCGTTACGGGGTGTTCACACAAGGTGTACACGATTCGAGACAGCCCAACAGAGACAGAGACAAAAAAGGACGAAAGATCCAACTTGCTGTTTCCTTTGCAGGCTCCAAATGACAGTTGGGGGTAAGACAAACAGCAAAAGGAAGTTATTTCTGGTCCATCTGGCCGACTATGACCCGTGCTTTTTGCTTAGTATGTCAATGACATATTTTTTCGCTTGTTTACTCCAATCGGGTTAGAAAGGTACGTATGCTCGTTCAACAAAGCGTACGATTTTCTTCTTGGCGATGCCGCAAGTTTATTTGGTATCAAAAATTGTTCGGTGCAAAACAAACCATATAATAAGGTGGCCTTTTTGTATCAATCCACGGATCGTATTCCCAACATCCCCCCCCCCCTTTTTTTGGGGGGCGGAGGGGGTTCGCGAGCCGAAAACGCGTAAATATTCCGTGGCAAATGTGCATAACGTGTAAGCGTGCATAATGCGCACGAGTTTTCCGTGCGGATATCGTGGTGGTAGTGTGCATGCAGGATTTTGCAAAAAGGAAAAAAAAAGTCAGAACAGCAAAAAAGGAAGAATAGGCAGCTATAGGATTTTAAGCTTACGAAAAGAATCTTCTTAAGAATCCAGCTCTGCTCGATTTATAACGATTTCCTCGTGTTCCTCTCTGAATCTCGTTTCTATGACGGCACATTTTTCCAACCAACACAATTATGCTACACTTCCTTTGAGCACTTTCCTTTTCTACAGAAATGGTAGAACGAACCTTACATTTTCTCTCTTGACACGATACAATATGCAAGGGAAAAAATGTCCTTTTCAGACGGAATCTGGAAAAACAAGAGAAAAGGAAGCAATAAAGAAGTGTGGGAAACGTTTACCTAGCCAGAAAACAACAGAAAAACTTGGCAAGCTAGAAAATGCTTTCACGTTCCAATGTGTGCTCAACTATTGATTACGGAAATTCATATGTATTATCAACGACTTTTGCAAACGAAAATTACTGTTCAAGAACATCCCCCCAAAAATAACTGAGTTTAAAAACTAGACGAAACCTTGACAAAGCGCTATGCAATGATCGACCCCAAACTCGACTTTGAGAACCCGGGCTGACAAAGCCACCTAAACAGAATTAAAAGAATAAAAAGTAAAAAAAAATCTCTTATTAGGGGTTCATGTCAAAGGTGTCATACAATCAAAGAGTGAGCTGATGTAGTACCTTGAAGGGAAAGGGCTGGTCCCGATCGTGACCCAAACCCAGGCAGCTTCCGCGGTTCCGACCCCATGTGTATAAGTCTCCTTGGGAATTAATGGCTGCTAATTGGTTGATACCGCACGAAAGAGACGATACATAACTGTCAGGATTCAACTCATGACGGCCAAATAAAGTGGCTGGGATTTCTACAGGCTCGTAGGATTGTTTTACTGTCGGGCCTTTCCCCAGTAACCCATAGCCCCAGACAAACACGTGGCCTTCATCTTCAACGAGTGGAAAGGAAAACAAGATAATGGGAATAGACGATAAATGTTAATACTGGCTTTATTATTAAGTTACCGTTGAGTATCAAACAAGAACTCCCGGCAGCTGCTACATCAACGATTTTCCCAAGAAGGGGAGATAACTTGAGGTTCTTCGAGGTATGAATTTGCATATCTGACGTGGCTAATCGTAACTGACCGTATTCTGAATTACCCCAGCCGAAAACTTCGCCCTTGTCTTATAGCAAAATGAAAAGCACACAACATGTTATGAATGTGTTTTTGAAAAATCGGGAGAGACAGACTTATAAGTTAAACGCTACGATGGAGGGAGGACTTACCATTGAGGGCTAAGACACAGTCTGCTCGACAAGACAATTTGGTGATTTTCTCGCCACGTATGTCCCCAACAATCTGTTCAGGCAGTCCACAGTTGTTATAGTGGCCTAATCCAGTTTGTCCGTCTGCTCCCCACCCACACGCGAACACATGTCCAGCTGCTGTTAAAAAGTACCTGGAAGTGTAGGGAACCCAAATAATACGCGTACATAGGAAGCTTGAGTTACCTACGTGCTATCCTGACCACAAACGACGTCAATTATATCGGAAGGAAGATGCTTAATTTGATGAAGAGTAGGGTTGCCGGAATACTGCTCGTTTTCAATTATCTTGCGACCACATTGACCATAAGTATTGTTTCCTAAGCTAAACGTACCTTCTTTGTCAGTTAACACGATGGTATGTGCTCGACCGCAAGCTACCCTTTTAACGCGACTATCTTCTTTTAGTGATGGTAGATTGATAGGTACTGGCTCTGCTAGGAGCTCCAATGGATGGTCTTTGCGAACGCAGTGATACCCTACAACAACAAGGAGAGTCTATCTTGCATAACGAATGGGAAAGGCGACAATTACCTATTTGGGAGTCTGCATTCAACCCAACACCGAAGACTTTCTGGCGGTTTTTGGATTTGACAGCCATAACCGTAAAGCCGTACCCACATGCTACATCCGTAACCTAAAAAAAACATTCAGATATGTATACTTTTATGGTACTTTATAGGGTTGAGATTACTTCATGTTTCTCGCCAAAAACCATCCGATACGGCCTTTCCATGACCTTCTTTGGTTGACGTCCTTTCTCTGCTGGTTTCACAAAACTACTAACTCCCAGGGCCCCGTGACCAGCTAAACCCCAGGCATATACTCTTTTCGTCGGTTGACTGTTCTCTGTAGCATACTTGAACACTAAAACAAAACAAAAACTTACTTATACAGACACATGCCTGAAAAGACGAAAGGGAACACGCAAAGGTAGGAAATGAATAATAACCTGGCATATCTTTGACTTTCTGGGGATCCTGCTGGGGTATCTTCAGCTTGGCATACTGACGTTGTTGAGTTAACCATAACTGATCTTGAATTTTTTTTATGATGATGGAACGTGCTGAGTAGTTCTTTGATTGTAAAACCCGTGTAAACTCATGCATGTTCAAAAGAATCATAGAATGCAAAGAAAACACTACCAGTACCAGTGTCAATAACACTGAAAAAGTCCCACGTTTGCAAATGCACGTGGCTTTGATAGAACATGAATGGGCAAGTGGGGCAGATCTAAGCACTGAAACGTGAAGAATGAAACTGTGAACCAATAATTAGTTCAAGTTAGGTCATATTTTGTTATATTAAATTGAAGCTAAATTTAGCTTCTAGACGTTGGGCATATTGCTGGTTATAGCTAAATAGATGTAATGTGTATTAGATTAAAGCTAAACTTAAACTCAATCTAATATAACCTAACATTTAACTGATCGAACCTAACTAAAAAAAGGTCGATAGGACAGGTTCGATCAATGGCAAAATTCACCGTAAAATTGCAAGGAGTTCATAGAGGAAAGTTTAGGTCTGCCGAGAAACAATGGTATCTTTGAATCGAAATGCGTTTAAAGTGCGTACTGTATCCTTAAAAAGCTAGCTATATAGAGATTTTTAAGGGTACAGGTACGCACTTTACAAATTTGGCACCCATTTGCCGGTCCATTTTGGCGCCCTAAAAATCAGTTTGGCGCCCTAAGATCTGTTTGGCGGACTTAATTAAGGAAATTTTTGTACGCATTTGCGTACTGTGCGTATCGCTGGCTATGTCCCTTCTATTGAGTCGAATTGATAATTGGTCGAATTAACACAGTAAGGTTTTAGAAAGGTTCAAGGGGACATTTCTGTAAAGCGACCCATTCGGCGCTGGTGATCATCGAGCTAAGACAGTAATATACTAATTATTATTTTAATCGAGATCCCAAACAAGCTTCTTCGCATCTATCATAATTGAAAAATGTATTCGTTATAACGCGTGTCACTTGATCATTCTAGTTATTATGCGGAAAAAACTACTCATTAATAATTAAAATAATTACATATTTCGTACTGTGCAGTGAAGCTGCAATTAGCGCATAGATTAGGGCGTACGGATTTCCTATTATTACCATGAACAAACTAAAAACCTAAAATGGTAAAATGCGAAATGGACGAGAAACGGAAAATGTGAAACATGTTTCGTAGTAGTTTCGCTTTTTTACCGTTTTGCTGTTCGCTCTTCGCATTTGGAATTGTTTCTACACGTCTGTGGGTCTGTCATTCTTTTAAGAAGTAAACAAACAGCATTTCAGGTTGCCTCAAACTTAATTATTCTCTAATTGTCTAACGGTAAAGTAAGCACTAACGATGGAAGAAAAGGCAGCAGAAGCAATGACAGCTGCGGAATATGCTGGCAAGGTCAGAGAGTGGATTGCTCAAGCGTACCATTGGCATTATGTGTCGTACTGCATTCCGTTCATGGTTATGCAACAGTCAACCCAAGCAGCCCCTACCTCTCCAACGTTGCGTCCATTGCCAGGAAGACATGATCAGGAACATAACGTCTTTCAACATGGAAATGGGAGAGACAGAGAGGTATATTTTTTAATGCCGCTCATGTTCTTATCTTATTGGTAGTTTTATTTTTAGGGTAGACAAGAAAGAAGGGAAGCTACAGTTGGCGCCGAATTTAAAATTCCATCCTTGTTAAAGCGACTAGGAGCCGAAATGATTGATTTTACCTTGCTTTTTGTCGTCAAGTTTGCAGTCACTCTTCTAGCTGCCGACTTTGCGGATCTTATGTTAGTTCGTTATGTTTTAATTATGAGACAAAGTTTAATTCGTTTTTTTTTGTTGAAGAGATACTGGAAAGTATAGCCCTGATCTGCTAGACCCTGAATCGTCACTTGATTATGACACTGCTATGCAGATTACTGCAGATATAGTCACCTTAGAATTACTTCATCGCATCGTCGTATGCGTCTTTGAAGTAATTTTTTTTTAAATACCCGATCCTTATAGCGTATGCCTTTTTTCTATTGCTGGTCTTCGTTACCAGAAGTACCTTACGCAACATTTAAGTCTTACGAAGTTTTTTTATATAAGGGTGTATAGTCATTTATTTTAATTGAGGGTTGTTTCTTGGTTCATTTTTAATGAAGACGTTATGCCTACACCGAGGAGCGCAGACACCTGGCGGAACTACTCCAGGCAAAAGTTTATTCCGGTTACGTGTGGTTTCATGCGAACGCATCACCACTATTGCTGAAAACAGGGTACTGGTTTATCCGGCAGGAGATTTGGGACTAACAAAAGCTCTAGAGAGAGCTTTGTTGAAAAATTTCGGAAGTACGTTGTTTTTTCCGATTGGGTTCCTTCTGTTCTTTTTTCAGCATAATAGAGCTATATATGACATTCTATGTGGCTGTGTTGTCGTCGAAGATATTGAGAGACCCAGGAACCGCCTTTAAAATAATTGGTATTATTTTGTTGTTTGAAAGCACTATCCCCTTAATTTTGTTCATATGTATATAAGAACTTGTGTCTCGCATATTTCTTGAGCTTCGTTGGGTTAAATACAGTCTACTGGTGTCTAGTCGTTAAATATCGGGTATGTTTACCAGCGTAAATTTAAACTGTTAACGGCAATAACTGCTAACTGGCAACGTAGAAACTTCGAAACACAGGACTGGGCGTGTTTAATTTCGGTACCAAAACAAATCGCGCGGGAAATAAGGGACGAGCATCCAATCTTTTGTGTCATTCCCTGGAACTAAACTTAATAAGAGCAATAACTCGGTGGTTGTCTAAACTTTCTACACGTAAGAGGAATGTTACTAGCAGGGACAGTGAATATTGTAAATAGGTTATTGCCTTCCACTGGTCAGAAATCTAAAAGTAAAAGCTGCAAGACAAACATCGTTGTAAGTACTTCTGCAGCCAATGGTTTAGAGGTATCCCTACATACAGCTAAAAATAGAGAAGGCGTCAGTTACAAGGTGAGAGGAATTACGGTAAATATAACTAACACGATATAGTTGTTTGTTTTCGGTTTTAATAGATCTCTGGAAATGTGCAGCAAATCTTCCAGAAGTTTATAAAAGATGGAAAACTTACTATTCGCTTTATACAACCTGCTCATGATGTGTCCTTCACTGCAGCACCAGAGACACTAGTAAGATTCGTGGATATCATCACCGGAAAAACTCCCGTTGGCAGTTTATCTGTCAATGAAGCTGCAGGAACATGCAGCTCTTATGTTAAAAAAGTAGCTGGCAAGCTTCCATCTAGAAAAACGAAGTTATGGATAACTCACAAGTCGAATTATCCTATCACAGCTTCGTTCCCTGACACCTTGGAATGTCTTAAAGTGATATCATAGTTTTTATTTGATTATTAATGTTCATCGTATTGTGTTGCAGATTAATGAAATATGCTTAAAGAAACTTGACCGCCGTATTTTGCGATTGAAACACCTAACAATCTTGGACTGCAGTCATAATGAAATTAAAGAGCTGCCTCAATTCGACACTAGCTGCTTGCCAAGTCTGGACACTCTGATTCTGAGTTACAATCAGATTAAACAACTACCTGCTAGTATCCAAAACCTCTCGTGCCTTCGCCATTTGGACGTGAGCCACAACAAACTAGACAATGTACCCCCGCAGCTATGCAATTTGGCCAATCTGAGTAAACTGTGCTTAGATCACAATAGTATTCTTCGACTACCATTTAATTTGGGTAAAATGAAGTCCCTAAGGTGGGTATTCTTATATTTTTACTACATGCACTACCCTGTACTATTGTGCCAATAGAGAGGCCCTGTTAGCTCATAATAGTCTTAACGCTTTGCCGTCATCCCTATTGGAGCTCAAACTTGATACTCTTGATGTTTTCGCCAATACACACATGCAAGACGTGACCACAAAGAACATACCGGTGTCGTGGTCGCCGGTCGCAAGCTTGAAAGAATTAGCTGGACGAGCCACTTTAAAGCAAAAGTATCACAAGTTACAAGTTTTCTGTTTAGACACAGTATTAATTTATACCTTTTATTCAGGATGTACTTGACAGAAGAAAATGTTCCTTGGGATGTTTTACATTATTTACGTAACAGTACTTCCTGTTTATGCGGTAAAACATGCCTGGACCACACATTTATAGCGTTTGTAAATTGTTCACTCCGAAGACTGGGCACATCGGTCAGTGGTCCTGATGTAGTGGCATTACAAGCCTCATTTTGTTCCATCAAATGCTTTCATAAATACCAAAATAGTTTTGCGATTTAAATCTAACGAATACAAATCACATGAAGCCTTGGTATATTTTCGTTGTTGCTGGGAAAGTTATACGTACGCAGGAGGCAGTATCATTGGTGATAACTCAACAGAAATGTGTGCCTCTTTTTTTTTTGTGTGTGCTGATCTAAAGACATGCGACTTCTCATTGGGCAACAAAAAAAAACGGAAAAGAGCAATAAAGCTTTCAAATAACTAAACATGCAAAAAAAAATAACTACCAGTGTTCGTACCCAAACATTCATGTGTTCGTTTTCCTAAGTAATCGAAAAATTCAAGATGATCCCAAAAGAAAAAAAAATATTACAGTACCCTAATTACAAATATTTGCAGAATTGGATTGCATATTACAAAAACTATGCTTCTAATAAAATGGTAGTTCTCATCGGATGAAGAATGGTTTGTATTTTCCTGCTGCTTGTTAGCTCAGTCAAGCTAGGGAATCGATATATCCATGTTGCTATCGATTTATGTTTGAGCCCCATTTTTATGTTTCCCGCCATGAGCAAGGCGTTGATCAAAAGGTCTGACCAATCCTGTCCTTTCAGGGAACTAGCCTGCAGCTTCGAAAAGTGGTAACAAAAGGCCCATAAGGAAGGGCTCCATGTTCCCTCTCTATATATATTTACTCTAAGGTATTCTTCAACTGGGTGCACCTCTTCTTCAATTTCAATGTCGGACTCTTCTGTTTTGAGCACAACCTCTTTTTCCTGGTTGTTAATGTATTCTTTAAGAACCAACAAAGAACCGATCACGTCATCAAGATGATCGGTGGGAAAACCATATGTTGCTCCGTATGTTGTTGGCTCTCCGCTGGCTCGTAACACTTTTACTGCCACCACCCAACGTTTTGCTGGTTTACTGAGTGTGCAGTGCCAATGTCCTTTGACAAGCACTGTCTTCTCCTGAAAGCGGGTTGGACTTTCTTCAGCGTAGATGGGTTGCCATTTACGCTCGGTTCTAAATCCTGAATTGGAGTTGAAACCAGTCTGGCCACAGTATAGAGGTTTACACAGTATGGTAACAGGGCTATCTTCCAATGTTAAGGTTTTCTGACAACCTTCTCGGTCCCCAGAGTAATATTCAGGTAAAAGGCCAGAAAATGAAAGGGTACATTCGCAAACCTCC
>JAGJRO010000246.1:0-72314 GCA_022832285.1 Lepidurus apus apus | reverse complement strand
AGGATAGGAAAATTTGAATTTTGGAGGAAAGGGGCGGAGCTAAAACCACTAAATAATTAATTACTCGGTTAATATGCATAATTGACATAGGGGTTATTCAGCCAGAACACTTCATTTGGTCTCCTCTATAACGTATTTTTTTTCGTACCTTACTCCCCCTTTAAGTAAGAATTCCGAGACCAATTAATGCCAGAATTTGATACGATAATGCCTTGCTCTGAATTAATCTCTTCCAAGCCACCTAGGGGCAAACAGAAATGAAGTAAAAACAAAAAATGTACAATGGAAGAGCTTTTTACTTGGAAATAACGTTGGGTTACGGAGTGGCGAATTTTCGGCTACTTGGGATGCATATAGCGGCATTTTTAAGGCAGCGGAGCGCAGGCAACATTGTCATCCTTCTGGCAAGTTAAAGTTCGTCACAGTTATGTTTACGCTATAACGTATAGGACGTTTTTCTTATATACAGTGAAACCCACTTATAACGATATCGGATATAACGATAACCCGCGTATACCGATACAAAACTTACGGTCCCGTTTTAGTCCCATTTAACCCAATGAGAACGATATTCGGTTTTACCGATATCGCTTATAACGATAATTCGCATTAACTGATATAATTTTGAAGTCCCATGGGGTATTTGGCAATGGTTAATGATTCCGGATATACCGATGCCCTTTGACATATCGATGACACTAATACCTAAGCCCTGAAAGGGGTGTCAGTAATTCCCTGGAAAGAATGACTGTGTAACAGGTTTTCAAAACAGGACGTAACTAGCTTTCACCACCTTTCACCTTCGACCTCTCTCATTGGCAATGTTCAGTTCAGCACTGACAATTGTGAAGCAAAGATGGACCAAAAGAGTCGGGGACGACGAAGATGATCAAGACCCCGAGCCTTTGCCTCCTCCGCCGTTATCAGTTGCACTGGAAGCTGTGAGCACGATACGCAGATTTTTGGAAGCGAGCGGTGGCACGTCGTACGAAAGTGTATACGTCTTGCAAAGGTCAAAGCAAAGAAAATGCTTGGCGACCATGAATCCAAAAACCAAGCATTTTCTTCACTTTTGACCTTTTGTTTGTCAGGGAAAAGGGATCAGCTTCGCTACTAAGGAGCATTTAATTGACTGACCTGTTCCTTTAATTAATTGGGGTCTAGGAGGGACTGGTTGAGATCCCTACCTGAGCGTAGAAGTAGGCAAGCAATGTAAAAACTCGTCTAAACAGGGGATAAGCATTGTGATTGGTCAATTTTGAAACTCCATAAGAACGATCAATAAGTTCGTTACTGTACGTAATACCATAGGGGATTAAATTCAAACAGAGAAATGAACGTTAACTAAGGAATTTTAGCACCATGCTGATCGCATAGCTTACAGATGGTTCTGGTGTGGCGAATTGTCGTGTGGCGAATTGCCACTGTTGCGCTGGTGTGGCGAATGGTCACACCAGCGCTAGTGAGTTTTTGTTGTGGCGAATCATCTCCTACCCTTGTCATAAGACCTTGTGTTATTTTTTTTTTTTTTTTTTTTAACTTAATACTCGGTGTGAGCTTTGCTCATTACCGACCTCCTTGTGTTATTTTTTCCCTGTTTTTCTTACTAATTATGGCTTTAAATTTCACGAATGCGGTACTGTTGTGTTCCTTTGTGCAAATCTTGTCCGGAAAAGCTTGGTAAAGAGAGCCAAGAGCCCCATGTGTCTTTTCATAGACTACCCACTGAACCGAAGTTACTGAAGCAGTTTGCGTTGAGAATAAGGAGAGATATTGGACCAAGTTTTAGAGTAAGTAGATACAATACAAAATCGTAGCTATATTTAAAATTAAGGAATTTTCCTACGTACTTAGTTAACCAAAAAGACTGTAATTTGCTCATTTTGATGTCCATAATTTGCTCATAACTCCCATTTGATGTCCTTAACAGCAAATCAACTTTGTGTGGCTGCCTGGTCATTTTTCCGGGAACTTCTGTAGCAGTTGGCCCGAACGCGAATTTCTTCACCAGAAGTTGAAATTTGGGTTTCCGCGTCTGAAACGTAATGGTCCTTTAGGAAAAGTTCGCTCATTTTATAATGCCTGGCGGATGACGTCTGAGAAGAGAAATATTCGTGAATGAGTTCTTCTGTAATCTGGGGCAGTTTTTCTCTACATTTTGACCACTTTTGGTTGTTGTTCTCACTCATAACACAGAGTAAAAGCGAGAAACTAAACTATGGGGGCTTACGGACTTTCTACGGAATGGTGGGTACAATGGCGGATTCTTAGTTCCTCAGATTTACACTAGGTGTCACTTGGGAATTTGGAAAAAGGTCTTGCGGTACATCAGGAAATGAACAGCGATGGCGTTGGGTAAAATTAGCTACAAGACTTCTCTTAGTCGCACCCCTCTCAGCGTGCTTACGTCTCAATGTTGTTTCTCCTAACGTAACGTGCTGCACGTGTTTGACGTATTTCTTCGTTGTTCTCTTCAAGACGAACAACGTGATGACTTCGATTTCGGCTCCGAACTCTAAGCCTTGTTTTTACTTCAGATGGGAAAACCACCAAGAAAATGTAATTACAAGCTTCAGGAGTCTGCGTACTAATGGACTCTTTACCGATGTCACGTTGGCAGCAGAGTCTATTGTTGCCTGGGGTAGTTTTCCAGTCATGGAACTGAAATTTGACCATATACTTGACTGAGCTCAAGATTAGGATAGTTAAGTAAAACTAGGTGAAATGAGGTTAGGTTTGCGAAGGAACACAATGGAGTCTCTTTGACGTTTCAATCATAGGCTTACGCATGAATGTAGTAGATTCAAATACGCTTTTTCGTTAATACAGGAACTTCTATCTTTGCACATGGATTGCCAACCGATCGTGGTCCTCCACGACGTAGCCTTTGAAGAGTTGCAGTTGTTAGTTGATTTCATGTACAAGGGGGGAATTGAGATGGAATACGCTAAAATCACGTCTTTCTTCGATAGTGCTCAATCCCTGAAGATTCGTGACTTAATGCAGCACCAAGGGCCTGAAGAGACAGTTCCGAGTGTCTTCCTACGAGTACCTGAACGACACGGGGAAGCAGAAATGTCCTGTTAAGGATTCCTGCCAAGCCAGCCAAAGCAGTGAAGGGAAAGTTCATCTTCAGCAGGTCCACAATAGGCTTCCTTCCACTGACAGTGCTGTCGACGTAAGCAGTCTGTCACAAAGCCCTGTTGGTGACGAGATTCAGACAGAAGATTCGGGTTATGCACTCGAAAGCGAGAGTCTTCACGGCGGAGGATCGGACAATGAAGATAATTCTATTACTATAGAGAATGACGAAGTTCTTATTCCATGCTATGAGTTGTTCCACCCAGAAGGTAAAGGTCGCCCACTTTCCTTGTCTGCGTTTTACATTTTTGTGTTTGTTAGATGTGTTGATTAATGCTACTGCATCCAGTGAGCCGTGGAAATCCCAACAATCTTTCAAGCAAGGTTAGTTTAGTTTTCCTTTTCTAGTTAGTCCTTTGTTGTCACACCTTTCAGTGCTAAATTACGTCTCGGCTTTCTCTTTCTTTGCGTAGAGCCTAAATTCTTTGATGTACAAGATTTCAACCACGTACCAAGTGCATTCGCCAACAACTCTCCTTCTTCATCAGCGCTCAGGTTACCGAAACCCGCAGCTAAAACTCGCCGAAAACATCCTCGTTTATCTCGGATGCGTCGAGTTTGTTCCGAGAAGCCGTTCAAAGTTTAATGGAGGCGAAATGTGTCACAAATTCCGCAAGCGTGGGGACAAAAGGCAACAATCCAGACCTGAATAGATACCTGGATGACGAAACATCTTCAGCTACTTCCCAGTATTAACAGATTGAGGTTCCTGAGCTTCCGACCGCCAGATGTGAAGGTAGTATAGCTACCTCGAATGTTGACGTACGTACGTATTACTTGGTTTTACGTAGGCTCTGGCACCGACGGGAACGAAGCGAACGATTTGGAAGCAACAGGTCCTAGTGAAATCGCATACCAAACCCGTCGACAAGGTGAGCTGCTGAATTAACACAATACAATTAACATAAGCAACATAACACAATTAGGTATCTCAAATGCGAGCTCGAGATATAGTCTACGAAAACGAACATCTGCTGCCATTTTACGGCCTTCTAATACTGGATCTTTGCCTGGTATGTCCAGATCGGAGAGTAGTACAATTGAACTTTTTTGCATCGGCTTCCTCTTCCGTCCAGTCAAAGAACAGTAAACCGACCTCTAGAATTACACGCGATGGCGAGACTCCAAATTTTGTATGTCAGCAATGCTCAACAGGGTACGTAACGCGTCGAATTCTTCGCAATCATCAACGCTTTTACTGTGGCAAAAAGCCATCCTTTGCGTGCGTTTCTTGTGACAAGCGATTTTATCGCAAAGGTGATATGAAGACACATCGTGTTGTCCATACTTCTGCAAATTTTGTGTGTCCCCGTTGCTCAAAGTCGTACAAATGGCCTGGTGACCTTGTGAGGCACGAACGCTTTGAGTGTGGCATAGAACCTTCCTTTATATGCGTTATAAATCCAATTTCCTCCTTAATTCCTTGTAAGGTTGGCCGATATATTAATTTTTTAAAAAATCGCATTTATTTGCTAGGACGGATTCACTTAGCAGCTATTTCTGGGATGAATTGCAAGCGATTTGGGATCCGAATCCTGACTTGCTGGTACCCGAGAACCCTCCGCAGGAGCCTTCCGAAACAGTCAGAGGTTGGGGAAAAGTAGAACAATAGAAGGCTATGCTTAATCTAAGTCAATCTTAAAAAGTTTACTCGTGCGGAAGGGCAAGTGAGCGCCTTGAGGGCAAGTGCGACCCAAAGCGCGGATACACTCTTTGAGGGCGAGCAATGACTTGTTGATTTCGGCGCCTTCCATGCGTGTCTGGAGAGTTGAAGACGAAGTATCTGCTCCGCGCTCGTTTCCGGTCAAATCCACCAAGAAGAATTTACCGTGAGTTCGATGGTTGCTGCGCGAACGCAGCACAATCTGGAAGACCGCATGGGAACGCGAGGAATGGGCATTAGCCGAAGTCTGCCCTGATGTACGCACGCTATTGCCATGCTGGATTAGCTTTAGCACCTCCTCCACACTATCTACTGCTTTTTCAGACAAGCCAACCAGCTGGACTTGCTGTTTGGCATCTTCTAAAACTCGCAGTTGGTTCTTGTTGTTCAAAAGATCACAAACCTTTGGCAAAAGGAGCAAAAAAATGTGTTACAAAACATAAGTCCGAGGAGTTTATAGATGAAATAAGTACTTTTCCGGAGTAAATCTCGAAGAAACTAGCGGAAACGATCAAGTCCATATTCCGATAGTTGGGCGCATTAAGAAAGCGGAAAACATCCCTGGCAGCCAATGCGTAAATGCCTTTGGTGCAGTCTTGGGTTTTGTCTTGGAAATCTCCAACCATCGTGTGCGTCTTACCACTTCCGGTCTGTCCGTACGCGAAACACGTGGCCATGCCACCTTCGAAAATGGTTTGCACCAATGGCTTGGCAGTGTACCTTGTTACATTCAACACACTCTGATTGGTTGAACCCAATACATGTCGCGATAGCAATAAACTGGCTTGTGATTGACTTAGATTAAGTATAGCCTTCTATGTGTTCTACTTTTTCCCAACCTCTGTTTTGGAAGGCTCCTGCGGAGGGTTCTCGTTTACCTGCAAGTCAGGATTCAGATCCCAAATCGCTTGCAATTCGATCTAAATTTTTTTAATCGATACAAGTTATAGTTTTTCATGCGCCTCATTATCAAATTGAAATTCTGTACCTTTTTTCTTTTGCTTTCCCCTTTCTGGAACCACTCCACAGTAACACGGTGACGTTCGCGATTCACCCCAGAAATAGCTGCTAGGTGAATCCGTCCTAGCAAACAAATGCGAAATTTTTAGCTGTGACAACAGCTTAATATATCGTGCAGAGTTTTTAGCTGTGACAACAGCTTAATATATCGTGCAGAGTTTAGCCTTGCCAGTGGGAGGGTGGGTTGCTGGGCTTGGCTCGGTTTTTTGCCATAAGGGCTGTGCGATTTTGGGGTGGGGTTGGTGGGTGGGAGATAAGGAAACGTTGCCACCGGCAAGGGCCTTTGTACTCCTTTCATGAGATTCTCAGAAGTGGGCAAATTGGATCACAAAACGGGTTAGAACGTACCAGCACGTGATAGTTCTTGGGCCTGTGACGTCACGTTTGTAGGACCAATGGGACACGGCAGCAGATCAACGTTGGTAAACGGTTGTTATTAGTATTATTTTACCCATTCTCCAGAATTTTGAGGACTCATAGATAAAAATAAGATCAATTGCTAAAATTTCATACTGTTTTTATTAGTATCTTTGTATGCTGATATGCTGATATTTCTTATGTCAGCACTTACGTTAGTTTTGTGAACTGATTTATTATATCTAATGGGTAGAAAGTTTTCCTGTTTGGACGATTGATTTCTTGGATATTTGGAAAAGTCCTTGTTTTTTTGTTTTCTCCGATCCGCCAGTCACCTGCTCTAATTTTCTTCTTCTTCATGTTGTTTAAGACGACAGGCGAAGTGTCATCGCATCGTCGTCTGCAGCTTTCCCAATAGATGTCGCTGTCTTATTCTCTTCTAGATTTCTAGGACCAATCACGAATTTACATTATTTTATTGGAATGGGCGTGACTAAGAAAGTGCATGTTAAAGCAAGATGATAGAATTTAGAGACTTCACTGATCCGATTATTTAAATAATATCGCCTAGTCCTGTAACTCTTATTTAATCAACTAAAAATGACTGGACTAAACTTAGCTTATATTTCCCCCCCCCCAAAAAAAATACAAAGACCTGCCTTCTATATAGCCAGTGTTTTTCCTCCCCCCATGGAGGTTGCGTTTACTATACGAACCCAAAATTAAATTCCACCTCCCCTGGTTCTGCTATTCCTATCCTTCCTTTATGTATTATCCCCTTTACTAACATGATCTTCAGTCTATAACCATGTTTCACATACTAATATATTACATATGTTTTCAATTTTCTGTTTACAATTTTCAGAAATTGGTCAGATATGAGATAAGAGCCTGTATAGTTGTCGGATCCGTTAATATTGCTTTACATGCGTTTCCAATTTCTCTCAATTTTTCTTCCCAGCTCCCTATTTTAATCAATATTGACAAGCATTCCACTATTAAACTTGTAATTAGGGGTGCTATTGCGTTACGCGAGGATTGAGACTCACTTATTCTCTCACTTCTATTCTCGTTCATTTGATGTTGCTGAGCTACTTTAGGGCTTCTCACTACCTGCGCTTGATTCTGTTGTAGTACTTCGACTTCGCCTGCCGTCACCTCCCTATAGTTAAGAAGAGTTTTCTGGCCTGTGTTTCCGTTGGTTCTATCCTTGTCCTAACCCTGTGACTTTCCTCGCGTTTTTTGTCTTCAGGAACGGCTTGGTTTTCTTGCTGTTTTTTTGTATTTCGCTGTTTCTGTTTTGCGGCTTCAAAATATTCACATTTGTAGTCTGATGCCTCATGATTTTGCTTGCGATTTGCACACTTTGGTGCTTTCTCCTGACTCTTTTTAGTACATCCGCTATGTCCGGTGTTCCTCTCCACAAAAGCCACATCGTTCCTTGGCCGTTTGTTTCGTTTACAATGACTTTGAAAAGTTGCCTTATCGCACATACCCCCTCAAATTTTTGCTCTTCAACTTCTTCTTTAGACACTCCTGGTAAACGCACAATACCATGAACCATGTTTAAAGGCTTAGCCAATCGAGCTTCTACCGTCCATTCTCCTATTTTCCTCACCTTCAACATTTTATCGATTGCCAACTCATCTTTCGGATATGCTAGGAGATAACCCCCTCTGGTTATCTTAGTTTTAAGGTACTTTACTTGAAAGGCTTCTAGGGCCTTACCTAACTTGACTGGGGTAACTTTTGCGAAAGTTAGGCCTTCCGCTTCTTTTATACTAAAAATAACCGGTCTTACGCTATTTCCCTCTGTCTGTTTTTTTTTCGGATCTGATCCGGTTGACAGAACTGACGCTACACGTGGCCTTTTCTTCAGTGTTGCCAGATTTTTTAAGGATCGCCCGCCAAAAGTAGCCAAACTTATCGCCAGTTTTTTTTTATAGAAGTCGCCAAAACGCTCGCTAAAATAAATACATAAATAATCATCCATAAAAAAAGAAACATCTCTATGTAGAAGTCCGTTTCCAAAAAAATCGAAAAAGAGGAACCAAATGCAACCAATTGCTGATTGGCCGTTAAGACAGATCGGTATCGCTTGTCAGACACATCGATTATAAACAGTTTAAGTGTGAATACAGTGGTACCCCGTAGAATGAACGCCTCGTACAGCGAACAACTCGTGCAACGAACTTGCGCGCGGGCGACAAAATGACCCGCACAACGAACTCTGCCTCTTACAACGAACCGCTTGGGGTGAACAAAAAAGTTTTAAAAATTGGCGGTTACGTTTTCCCGTCTGCACGCATGCGTTAAAGACGAGAGCTTGGCTTCCCCACGAAAATCTGTTGCTGAGAAATAGCCTGCCTGCCTGTTTGATTACCTACTTTCAGTTCTTTTTTTTTCGTTTTTAAGTGGTGCTAAGATGGCACCAGAGAAGTGTAGTAGTAAGAAGAATAGATGAGTTCTTACTATTGAACTTAAACAAGAAATTATAGCTAAAAAAAGATTCAGGGGCTAAACTTGTTGTCATTGCCGAACAGTATGGACTGAGCAAATCAACAGCTACAACGATGTTGGCTAGTAGGGAGTCAATCTTAAAAGCTCAGACAGCGAAGGGGTTTCACGGCTTTCTTCCTTTATTCGAGGATCAGTGGTCAACGAAATGGAGAAGTTACTTCTAGTGTGGAAAAACGGGAGACCGATTAAAGGAGATGTAATGTAATGATTTAGAAGTTCAATATCTAATATGTCGGGTGTATCTACTCGGAGGTTCGCAGGTCAGTGTGTATGTAGGGTGTAGAGTAAATGATGTAGGGCAGTTGGTGAGTCAGTAACCAGGAGAATAGTCGTTGTGATCTCACATTGAATAAAGTATAATCAATAAACGGATTTAATAGCAATCGGCTTATCACCAAATAACCCTCACTGAACGACATAACAAATTGGCGACGAGGATTTTCAAAAAAGAACCTCAACAAGGTATCGTTAAAAAAAAAGAAAAATCCTTACCAAACAACAAAAGCGCGTTCAACGTCGCACCAACGTCAACCTCAATTCCTGGAAACAACGTTTCAAGTGCGCAGTGTACCAACAAAAACACCATGGAAGACCTTCGCCCACAACTACCAGCTTTCGATCCATATACTGATGAAAAAACATCTGGACAAAGGTGGGAGAGATGGCTTCGAAGTTTCAACACTGCAATTGCAGCATTTGACATCCAGAGCGATGTGCGAAAAATGAACATGCTGCTGCATTATGCTGGGGAGGACATACAAGATATCGTTGAAACTCTTGATGTAACACCCTTGCCCAAGCCACAAGTAGCAGCAACAGCAGCAACATCTGCAGACGAAGAAAAAGAGACTTGCTATGAGGCACTCTGTAGAGCGCTCAACAATTATTTCAATCCCAGAAAAAGGACTGCTTATGAAATCTATCTGTTTCGTCAAGAAAAACAGAAATCTGAAGAGTCGATGGACACGTTCCAGACAAGATTAAGACGAATGGCTAAACACTGCCAGTTCGCTGACGTCGATGCTGAAATTAAAATGCAGATAATTCAACATTGCACGTCGGACAGATTTCGAGAACGAATTTTGGAGAAACCAGAGATGTCGTTAAATGAAATTTTGGATAAAGCCCGAGCAATAGAGAACGCAGCACAGCAGGGACAACAAATGGCAGCAACAAAACAACAAGAGCAAATTAGCCGGCTGAAGTCAAAACCAACGCCAGCAATTACAAACAAAGGCAAGCTTTGCAAATTTTGTGGTAAACAATACCACGCTAAGCTAGATGATTGCCCAGCACGTGGGAAGAAATGCAACAATTGTGGAAAGCTGAACCATTTCAATCGCTGTTGCCTAACAAAATCAATGAAAGAGAGCCAAGAACGCGTTAGAGAAGTCAGTGACGTCCCGGAAACCCACAGTGAAGATGATGAACATGTGTGGTATATCCGTGACCCAAACGAATCATCTTTGGAAGTAAATCTTTTGGTCAACAAGAAGAAAATTCAGATGGTTATTGATACCGGCTCCACAGTTAACGTCGTTGACATCTCAACATATCAAGCACTTGGTTCCCCAGAACTGGAGCCACCGGAGAAACAGGTTTACTCTTTTGACGGAAAGAAACCAATGGACATCCGTGGAAGCTTCAAGGCGACGATAGAACATAGGAAGCAGCGAGTGAACACCAAGATTTTGGTTTATGGCGGCATCAAGGAGAACCTCCTTTCGTACAAAACATCGAAAGAGTTAAAGCTTATTGATATCTCCAACGTCATTAGAGAAACCGATGACCTCAAGTTAAACCAACTGAAAAGCAAGTATCCAAACTTATTCGATGAAGTCGGAAAACTTGTTGGAAAAAAGGTAAAGCTGCATCTCGATAGCAAGATACCACCAAAGGCGCAACCGCATCGTAGAATCCCTTTTCACCAAAGAAAGAAAGTTGAAGAAGAGTTAGCCAAAATGGAAGAACAGGGTATCATCGAGAAGGTACAGGGCCCGACTCCCTGGGTCTCACCTATAGTTGTGGTGCCTAAACCAAAGTCGCCTGGTCAGATAAGTATTTGCGTTGACATGCGTGAAGCAAACAAAGCCATTAAACGTGAACGACACCTTACCCCAACTTTGGATGAGATCCTGTCCGAACTTAATGGAGCAAAATACTTCTCCGTCATCGATTTGAAACATGGATATCACCAGCTTGAACTGGAAGAAAGCAGCAGATTTGTGACAACATTTTCAACTCATATTGGTCTACGTCGGTATACCCGTTTGTCATTCGGCATTAACGCGGCTGCTGAAATTTTTCAGGAAGCGATTCGGCAAACACTCATTGGTCTTGTAGGTCAAATGAATGTGAGTGATGACATCCTTGTATATGGCCGTACTGAAGAAGAACACGACATGAGACTACATGAGGTCCTAAGCAGATTGAACAAAAACGGCCTTGCCGTTAATTGGAATAAAGCGAAACTTAAGCGTCAACAAGTATCATTCTTCGGATTCACTTTTAGCCAACAAGGCATTCAGCCGGACCCAAAAAAAGTAGAGGCACTGTGGAACACCCCTAGCCCTGCCAATGAAGGCGAACTAAGAAGTTTTCTCGGATTAACGAATTATTTGTCACGTTTCGTTCATGATTACTCAACAATAACAGCTCCGTTGCGCAAGCTCTTGAAGAAGGAATCAGCGTTCATTTGGTCCGAGGACTGTGAGAAAGCGGTTAACAGGCTTAAAGAAGTCCTCACAAAGGAGAAGTGTTTAACTTTCTTCGACCCCAATGCCCCGACAGTGATAGTCACAGATGCTAGTCCCGTGGGAATTGCTGCCATTCTTCTTCAAGAAACCCAAGGAATCGAGCGTGTTGTAGCATATGCTAGTAGATCCCTAACGGAGACCGAGCAACGATATTCGCAACTAGAACGAGAAGGGTTAGCAGTAGTTTGGGGATGTGAACATTTCCATTTGTACATCTATGGAAAACCAGTTGTCATTCGTACTGACCATAAGCCATTGGTTGGTGTATTTCAGAAACGAGTGTCAAATGTTAACAACCGCATTGAAAGATGGCTCGTGCGACTTCTGCCGTATGATGCCACAGTCGAGCATATTCCCGGGGCAACAAACCCCGCTGACTTCATGTCCCGGCAACCCCTTCCCGCATTGAGAAATGCGATAGCAGCGGACAGTGCCGAAGCATTCGTTCGCATGATAAGCCAGGATGCAGCACCATCCGCACTCACCTTGAAAGCTATAGCAAAAGCTACGGAAACGGATACAAAACTTCAGCTGGTCAAACAAGCGCTAATGTCGAACAACTGGAGCAACGTGCAGAAAGTCAGTAAAGTTTACTACCAGTGTCGAGCTGAGTTAGCACAAAACTGGGAGGAAGGAGTGATATTAAAGGGACATAAGATCTGCGTCCCGGAGTCCCTCCAACTTCAAGTAGTTCAACTAGCACATGAAGGACACCTCGGCGCTACGAAAACGAAACAGCGCCTTCGCGCTAACGTTTGGTTCCCAGGTCTCGACAGCACAGTTGATGACGTCATAGCCAGATGTCAGCAATGCCAGTTATATACTGAGGATCGTTCAAAAGAGCCGATACAACCAACCGTCATGCCGGATCAACCATGGGAAGAACTTAGCATGGACCTTTTCGGACTCCCTAACGGTGAGAAAGCCTTAGTCGTAGTCGATAAGCATTCCAGATTTCCGGAGGTCGTTGTACTCAAAAATTCAAACGCGATAACAGTAATAGCAACGTTAGAAAACATTTTTGCTCGCTTTGGTCTACCTAGCAAGGTGACTAGCGACAATGGTCCCCCATTCCAGAGTAACGAGTTGGCAGCTTACTTCAAAAGGCAAGGCATAGAGCATCGCCGCATTACGCCGTACTGGCCAGCTGCAAACGGCGATGTGGAACGATTTATGCGCAACTTAAATAAACTTGTAAGAACTTCAGTAGCAAGCAGGGTAGATTGGAAAACCAAGCTCCAGTCATTCCTTCTGGCATATCGATCAACTCCACATGCGTCTACGGGTAAAAGCCCAGCACAGCTACTTTTCGGTAGAAACATCAACACCAAATTGCCAAGAATGAAGAATATCGGTGAAATCAACAACGAAACACAGGAAGCTTTGAGAAATGATCAACATGCAAAGGAAAGAATGAAGCTCCATGCTGACCGTGCTAACAAAGCGAAGTCGAAACATCTCAAACTTGGAGATGTGGTGTTGTTACAAGATAGAGAACGCCTTCCCAACAAAATGAAGCCTGCACACGAACCTGACCCTTATCAAGTAACGGCAGTAAAAGGTACAATGATTACTGCTAAAAAAAAGGACAGGTGTGTCACAAGAAATGCTAGCAGTTTTAAGAAGTTCTTTCCACCAGTGGACACTAAAGAAACATGCTCAATCGAAAGTCAGAGGGAAGCGTCTCATCAAGCGTCTGCTGAACAAGCACCACAGCAAACATTTCCACAGCAAACATTTCCACAGCAAGCAGTTTTATATGAAGAAGATGGAAAAACAAATGAAAACCAAGTAGTAATTGAAGATCAAGAAAATCGGAAGAAGTAACGTGGAGCAAAGTCGGACAAAACACCGGAAATGCCGATACCACGTCCTCAGCGTGAAAGAAAACCTCCTAAACATTTGGATAATTATGTAATGTCAAAGTAACTATTGTTGTCTGAGTCAATGAGTTTGTTTACTTTTTGAGATCAATCATTATGGAATGCATTTTTGGTGTTATTTTCTTTTACTAAAAAAGGGGAGAAATGTAATGATTTAGAAGTTCAATATCTAATATGTCGGGTGTATCTACTCGGAGGTTCGCAGGTCAGTGTGTATGTAGGGTGTAGAGTAAATGATGTAGGGCAGTTGGTGAGTCAGTAACCAGGAGAATAGTCGTTGTGATCTCACATTGAATAAAGTATAATCAATAAACGGATTTAATAGCAATCGGCTTATCACCAAATAACCCTCACTGAACGACATAACAATGTAACTAACCAGGAAATTATTTGCAAGAAGGCAAGAGCTATATAAGAAGAGCTTGCAAAATCAAATCCAGGAACACACTCGGAAGCTCGAGAGAAGTATTATTATTCAAAGAAGAAGTACTCAAAGCTAGTCGCGGGTGGTTTGATCGATTTAAGAAAAGAAGCAGCATTCACAATGTCGTGACGCATGGTGAAGCCGGTAGTGCAGACAGTAATTTTTTCCNCGAGAGAAGTATTATTATTCAAAGAAGAAGTACTCAAAGCTAGTCGCGGGTGGTTTGATCGATTTAAGAAAAGAAGCAGCATTCACAATGTCGTGACGCATGGTGAAGCCGGTAGTGCAGACAGTAATTTTTTCCGATTTTTTAAATCGACTTTTTCAGATTTTGGCCCGGGATCAGGGACGGAATATAATTATTTCCATTGAATCTTATGGGAAATAGCGTCTCTTATAACGAACGCTTCTTACAACGAACGCCGTCCAGGAACGGGTTAGGTTTGTTGTAAGGGGTACCACTGTACTTATAGTACGGGAAAAAACAATGGGAAGCTCGGATGAGCTAGGGAATCGATTGATCCATATTGCTATAGATTTTACGTTTGAACCTCATTTTTATATTTCCCGCCATTAGCAAAGGGGTTGGTCAAACAGTCTGACCAATCCCGTCCTTTCATGGAGCTAGCCTGCAGCTTCGAAAAGGGGTAACAAAAGGCCAATAAGGAATGGGCTGCATGTTCCCTCAAAATATATCTGTACTCTGAACTATACTGACACGGTGGAGCAGAAAATGGGTTTCTACAGGTTTGCTTTACTTTCAGTTAATAGAACAAAATATAGTAAAGTCGCCAAACAAATCGCCATCGCCAAACCCCGTAAAATTGTCGCCATTTCATGTTTACAAGTCGCCAATTTTGGCGAGATATCGCCAAGTCTGGCAACACTGCTTTTCTTTGCCATGAACGCGCTTGTACTCGTACTCGGTCTTGCTATGCACTCCTTCCCTACAGGCTTCGTTACCCTTCCAATTTTCTTCAATGCTATCTTCAGGGCCGTCTTAAGACCCTCATGGGCCCCCGGTCCAACCACTACAATGCCCCCCCCCCCCCCTTGGCAACAAATCAAAGAATAAGAGTCTTCCATTCAAAAATTATATTTTCATATAGGTATTTTAAGCCCAGTTTTCAGACAAAAATCAACCAACGTAACAATTCTTTACACCATATTCAGCTCAAGCATTTTCGAACTTTTTTTGCGGCAAACTTATCTATAATGGAATTGAAGTCAATGCTTTCTAAAATATCACTTTCCAAGCACATGACTGAAANAAAATCAACCAACGTAACAATTCTTTACACCATATTCAGCTCAAGCATTTTCGAACTTTTTTTGCGGCAAACTTATCTATAATGGAATTGAAGTCAATGCTTTCTAAAATATCACTTTCCAAGCACATGACTGAAAGTGAGTTCATACGTCCCTGCCCCATTGTACTTCGAAGCTGGTTTTTTACGAGTTTCAGCCTCGAGAATGAACGTTCTCCCGTGCATTTTGTGACCATCATGCACAAGAATATTCTTAGTGCAATTTCAGCGTTAGGGAAGACAGACTTCAGGTTCTCTGACACTATCATTTTGTACAATGCAGGGAGAGTCTCTTTGTCTTCACCATGAACCATGTAGTGCTTTAATTGAAGGCATTCATTAATTTAAGTCACCAGAATCAAGGTCGTTGCAATACGCATTAGCAAGTTCCTCGCATTTCTTCCATAGCTCTTCAAAAGTAATCGTTTTCAATTCGCCAAAAAAAGAAAACATATCTCCAATCCACGAATAAGCTTCAGTACGCTTTGATATTTCAGATANGTTGCAATACGCATTAGCAAGTTCCTCGCATTTCTTCCATAGCTCTTCAAAAGTAATCGTTTTCAATTCGCCAAAAAAAGAAAACATATCTCCAATCCACGAATAAGCTTCAGTACGCTTTGATATTTCAGATATGAGTGAATCTATGACAAGAAGAAATGCTTCAACCACAGTATAGAGGTTTTCACAGTATGCTAACAGGGCTATCTTCCAATGTTAAGGTTTTCTGACGACCTTCTCGGTCCCCAGAGTAATATTCAGGTAAAAGGCCAGAAAACCAAAGGGTACATTCGCAAACCTCCCAGTGCAGTTCAAAAAAGGTCACGACGATTTACAAAGCGCGCGTTGCCGGTAGGACCCTACGTCAGCCCAAAACTCCCTAGAGTGCCCGAGAGAAAGGTCACCAGTCCCCCGTTTTGTGAATGTTTTGTTCTCTTCTCGAACCCTTTTTCTAGTAGATTAGGAATGCCTACATGGGGGTAAATGGGCACAGTCTGGGAATCCATCCCCCATATAAGCCTTCGTACCCTCACATCCTCTTGGGACCGAGAGATTTGTCAGAAAACCTTAACATTGGAAGGATACAACTGTTACCATACTGTGTAAACCTCTATACTGTGGCTTCAACCTTAAACTTTTCACCTTGAGTAAGGTTAACCTCTTCTTGGGGTCCTTCATGTCTTGTAAGAAATACACTCCTCTTTCGTTCACGTTTATGCACATAGCTGTAACACGAGTCCGGACTTCTGCTCTTTGCTTTCTCTTCGAATTCAGCGAATCTGTTCCTAATCTCTTGGATGTATTTTTGCAGAGACTTGAGGAGATTCACGGTAGCAATAATGTTAAGATCTGCTGATTGAAGAATGGTGCTAGTTTTGTGCACTCTTTTAAGAATATTGTGGTGACGTACGTCACCTGTAGGGCTTTTCTCCTATAAACTGGTTTGTTGTGTTGCACATTGTTTGTTCCTCGAGGCTGTATCCCTCTATGTTACGGATTCTCGTACTAAGGCCAAACCGAGGGGGATAAGAGAGAGGGAGAGAAGAGAAAGTGGGGAGAACGTTCCCAGCGGTGGAATAATACAAGTGTACTTACGATTACCCGTACAAAGTTGGTGTCAGGAGTGGGATAGGACTGGTGACCATTAGCTTTAATCTCCTAAGAACGATAGGAGCCCCGAGTAAATTTTCTGTGAGGTTCCTTGAAAAAGAGTACGAAGCGGGTCTGGAGGATCTTAAACTGCTTTGGTTACAGGAACGCAGTTAAAATTTCACTCTGCCTATCGTGATCTGCGACGATTTATTGAAACCCACATTTAAAAGCTAAAGCCACCAGACCTTAATGCCTATCACACGCGCAGCAAAGAAGGATCTAATAGATAGTGATTCAGAGGAGACGGGAGCAACCGCGTACGAAACGTCATCCGACCCCGGAATTAGCCGCCCAACCATGGAAAAGTTCAGCGAATCGCAACGTGGCTTTTTGGACACTGTTACGCGAGCCAGCCTTCAAACCATGAGAGAGATATCGGAGTGCCAGCGAGAACTTGTAGACACGGTTACTGACCGACTAAATCGAGCGTCACAGCTTACCGAACGCAGTCTAGCCGGCATTACCGTTTTCGCTGCCCAGCCTCACGAAGACCTACACACATGGATCGCTTTACCGTTGTTACCGACAACACAGCGGTAACTTACTTATTCAACAAACAGCAATGCAACGCCAAGTTCAGCCGGTGGGTCCTCGCCCTCCAAGAACACGATATCGTCTTCAAGCATCGGAAGGGTCAGGCAAACGTTGTTGCGGACGCTTTATCGCGGGCCCCTACAGGAGCTGCTGCCAACACTTACCCCCAGGAGAGCTGACCGCCTGTACTGTCCTCGCCAAAGTACCCAATTCCAGTATTGCGATAGAGCAGCATGCAGACCAACTGTTCTCGCGAGTTATAGCTGCTTTGAGCAGCGCTGAGACCAATGAACAGCGGATCGGCTGGTAGAAACACTACCAACTACTGAATGGGGTACTTTATCGGGTTAATATCGGAAGAGGGAGAAGACGCCTCCTCGTCCTACCACGGCTGTTTTCCAAGACGTTTTACGTGAATGCCACGATGGTCCCGCGGGAGGACACCTTGGTTGTGCGAAGACACTAGAGAAAGTACGCGGAAGGTACTGGTGGCCGAAGTTCTCACGAACAGTTCGCCGTTACGTCGCCGGCTGTGCCAGTTGTCAATTCAGGAAGCAGCCGCCGGGTCTTCCACAGGGCCTACTATGTCCTATAGAACCACCACCTAAGCCTTTCTCTACTATTGGAATTGACCACGTCGGCCCCCTACCGGTCACCCGACGGGGATACCGACACCTCCTGGTGGCCGTGGACTACCACACAAAGTGGGTTGAGGTGCAGCCGGTTTTTACCACGGCCGCGCATGAAGTTGGTGACTTCATTTTAAGCCGGATAGTTCTTAGGCATGGCACGCCGGAAAAACTTATAAGTGACCGGGGTACCGGTTTCACGGCTCAGAACATGGAAGAAATCCTTGAAGCCCTCAATATCAAACATGCCATGGCTGCCGCTTACCACCCCCAAACAAATGGCCTATGCGAACGAACAAACAGGACATTAGTTGAGATTATATCAGGGTTTATCGGACGAGATCAACATCGTTGGGATGAATATGTGCAAGCCACCGCCTTCGCACTTAACACAGCGATACAGGCCACCACCGGTTGCAGCTCCTTCCATCTCGTATACGGACGGGACCCAGTCCTACCAGAAGAAAACCGCTTCCCCTGGCCGGAAGACGCAAATGAAGATTACCCAAGCTTCATCGACCGAGTCGAAGCAACACGCTACGCGAGCCTGGATCATGCCCGGCAACAGCAGAAGAAGCAGAAAGCACAATACGACGACTGGCATCGCTTACATGGGAGATTACAAATCGGCGATCTTGTGTTGGTGCGACGCAACATACGGAAAGTAGGGAAGTGCCCGAAATTCATGGCAAAATACATCGGCCCCTTCATGATCACACGAAAAGTAACAGATGTCACTTTCCTCGCGCAAGATCTGCCATCAAGTCAAACCAGGAGGCGGCAACGAATCTTACCCGTCCACGTAAGCCAACTAAAGAAGTACGTCGCAGGGTTCGATCCTGGATGTCTCGAAGATGAAACAGGGTCTACTGAAAGCCTTTCACACAGTTATGACGATGTGGAGAGCGATAGCGACAACCCGGACATTGATGCCATGGAGGATAGCGACGACAGCACAGACAGCGACGCCGAGGCGGCCGACGACAAGACGGGTACTGAGCCACGGCAAGAAATCGCGCGTGCCACCGACAATCTACCTGAAGCCGACTCGGAGATCAGAGTGGTCAAAGAGGACCAAGAGCAGCCCCAGCGGCCGGTGCCGATCGAACAGGGTCGCCCACTTAGGCATCACCGCAGACCGAAGAGATAGGAGGACTACATCGTTGATTAAAGACTTTGTTTTAAGTTGTGTAAAAAAAAAATTTGCAGAATTTCTAAAGTCAGGAAAGGTCGAGTGTGGTGACGTACGTCACCTGTAGGGCTTTCTCCTATAAACTGGTTTGTTGTGTTGTACATTGTTTGTTCCTAGAGGCTGTATCCCTCTATGTTTAGGACATTCTCGTACTAAGGCCCGAACCGAAGGTGATAAAAGGGAGACAGACAAGAGAAAGCAGGCAGAACGTTCCCTGGAGTGCAGTAATACAAGCGTACTTACGATTACCCGTACAATACTAGATTTGAGAGAGAAATCGCATATCAGACAGTATTTCTGCAGCTGAAAGTAATTAAGCTTGTCAAATCCTTGGACAATGGTTTTGTTCAGTATCAGAACCGCGATTTCAACAGCATCGTGTATTCCTTGGCAGGATGGATACGCTTTGTCCAACGTCTGACACAGAAATCTCGCCTCTTTTGCTTCGCAGTTTTTTTTTCACTCCGTTGATATGACTGACGCAGTTCTGGATCAATTTCTGCCACGCGTATTCCACAGAAAACCCTCTTTTCGACTCGTCATCCAAAGTGTCATCATACCAGCGCTCTAAGTCACCTCAAATATTATAAGTTTATAACACATTATAAACTAGAAGTCTGACTGCGAAGTTTTACGCAAGTCATCTGTGCTTTGCTGCAATTTTTGAAAACCTCGAGTGATCACGCCCACAGAGGTAATACTCCGGCGAGCATCCGTTTCGTTCATAGAAGCGTCTCGGGTAGCTTTGATGTCCATTTGAAACGGCACGTTTGCAAGTAGCAGTGGTAGCTAGATTTTCTGTCGTTTCACGGAAATGTTCGATCGGACCGTAGTATACTGCCGTCACAAGTAGCCCCAGAATGAACGACCACAGGGTCTAATTAACCCTCTCGAGGCTGATTTTCCTTCAATGAAGGTATACTTTTAATGAGGGTATAAACCAGCCTAACGAGGCTTAATTAGACCTCTGTGGTTTGCTAGGTATAGATTTTTTTGCTCAGCATAGTACCTGGGTATAACATTTTCCGAAGTGACGAAATATGCTCATTTGTCAGCTTGCGCTTAATTTAATGAGCATTAAGGCGTCCGTACACATTAGAAGTTTAAGCGCAAGTTCCTTGCCGAAACTCCCTCCCCGATTGAAATTCCAATGTGTACGCGCTGTCAGGATTGGGAAAAAACGCTCCCTCTGGAGCCTCCTCGAAGATAAAAATACAGTAGGCGCCGCTTATAAGGATCACGTTTGTCCAGCCAATTTTGATTCTTATTACCGAAAATTCTTATAACCGAAAATCGGTAATATGTGTATATATAGGTGGCAAATCTCTTAAATTCAACTTGTCGTAAGTTGTATGGAAAAAGGGTAATTCCTATTAGTTGTCCAAATAATAGAAGAGTTAACGTTCTTTTAAAAATAGTTTGTATTTGTCAAAATACTTGTCGATGGTTAAAAAGAGACGCCGGAAAAAGCAACTGACAGGACACACTTTTAAAAGGATACTGAACTAGGAATCAAACTGGCTGGGCAAAAGCCCACAGGTCACGAAGTTTTGTTGCCGAAATTGGCGTGTTAGCAAAGGGGTGGGTTGTCGAGACAAACGGGTCTATACCAAAAACTTTTGTCAAGTTCGATTTTTCTCGACGTAAGTTTCGATGAGCCGCAACTTCCGTTTTTACATTTAAATCAACTGTTTTCGTGTTCGTCTCCATTTTTATGTAATAACGCGTCCAAAACACAACTAACACTGCGCCTCTTAAGCCTAGTCCTACGTTTGTAGGTAGGGTTCTCAACGCGATATCCCTTCTAATTTACCCAGTCAGTTAAAGGAACTGGTAATTCAATTGAATAGCCTGCTCATTTAATTGACTGGGGAGTTTAGAAGGGATTTCCCCTAAGCGTAGTAGGCTGGAAATGTCAGGCTCCGTACACATTGGAAGTTTTAGCGCAAGTCCCTTCCCGGAACTTCTTCCCGATTCAAATTCCAATGTGTAAGTGTTTAGGCATTTTGTGCCTCTGAGACCCTAAGAAGTTTCGGCAAGGAGCTTGTTTACGGACGCCTTTAGTCAAAACGACGTAAAAAGCAATGTCATTGGTCAATATGCAAAGTCCTTGTAGCTTTCACTACTGTAGTTTCAATCGGAAAACAGTTGGCAAAAGAATAAAGGTTGGCTTCCCCGAAGGACAAAACGCCAACCAAAAATTCTCTTAGGACAAGCCTTGCATACCTCTCTCTAAGTCCCTACTTAGGGACAAGAAACTTGACTCTAAAGCAACGTTACTTCGACCTGAAAGAGACGATACTTTGAGCGTATAAATTTGACGTTTCTGCAACGTAAAGGTGTTATCTAATTTTCAATCCATCTTGACGTTGCAAAGTGACGCCAATTTGAAACGTCGGCGACGTCATTTCAACCATTTTTCGACCAACGTGTGCTACTTGGGTCCTTTATGAGACGGCAAAAGACAATATTTCCCCGATTTGGTTGGCTTAGTTATAAAATCTTTTGAGTCATCTTGGTGAATATACTAAAAGAGCTTAATGAAGCGCACTATGTAGTGGGGCAAATAGAAGATGTCTAAGTGAAATCTAAAGGAAATTTAGGAAGGAGTCGCTTTGCGTACTAATTTTCCTGACATTTAATTGAACCAGCCTTTTTGTAGGGCATATACAAAAATCAATAATATATAACCGTGTTATATGCTATAGCACGGTTATAACCCATGCTATAACTTAAAAATGTATTGCAACTTTCTTGCTGTAGATTCTGGGTTTTGTATTCTGGCGGCTTTGATTCTGAGTTTTTTTATGTAAGTTGCACAAGATGGCGTGGAAGATGCTTTCCACGTCCTTTTCGTTGTCGCCACTGATTGGTTCAAAGATTGAGTTCAAGAAGAACCCCCCTTTCCGTAAGCAACATCTGTCAACAACTCGCGGCCCTTCGTTCCTTTCGTGAAATAAGTTATTTTGTGGATTAAAATGGCTTTCAATATACTATCTGGTGCTCTTTTCGCCTTCAGTACCTTTGTCCTTGTTGCAGGTAGGTTATTTAATATTTAAAGAAAAAAAATCTTTTTCTCTTCTCCTTAAAACCCGAAGTTGTAATTCCGTAGATTCATTAATCTTAATCCTAACTTTGATTGATTATGATTAGGTGATTCGTGTGGAAATCCCAAAGTGACCGCGAATGGTTATACAACTCAAGATGCCACAGTTTTAACCAACATCGCCTACATTGCCCAGTTTTCTTTGGAATGCGATGGCAAACCGGCTGTACGTTCATTACTTCTGTTAATATTTGGGAGCTTATCGAACGTTGCTAAAGCCTAATAATCTGTGTTTGTTGTAGGAAATCCCCTTGTATGCTGAACTGGCCGGCAAGCCTTTATCCGTTGTCCAGACTAGCGAAGGGTACCAAGTAAGCTGGATTGAAGACGTCGCTAAAGCTCCCCAAGGCAACTTTGCCGTTCAAATTTACGATGACGAAAGCTACGCTACTCTCCGAAAGGTAGAAAGTTATTAGAGAGTCTGTTACTTCTTGCTAATAAAAGAACTCGTTATCCAGGCCCAACGCAGTGGCGAAGATGCCACCTCTGTGAAGGCTCTAGCTTCAGTTGTTCTTAACCACCCGGGTGCCTACAAGGGACCCTGGATTAACTCCGAACTGGCTGCCACCTTATTAGCAATCGGGGTTTGGTATTACGCCTTCTCCGCCAAGTCTAAATTGATTTCATGAGAACACCATCCAAACTCTCAGTGCATCTCGTGTATCCCCTCCCCCACCCATCATCTTTTTTTTTTACATATTCCAGGGGGAATTTGTGGCAAGCCTAATACACGGCAAGGGAAGAAAATACAATTGTAAAGATGATCATTCCAAAATCGATGTATTTCTCAAACCCGGGATTATGTAACATTCTTTTTGCAGGTCGTTCAGGATACATGTAGCGTTGTGAAGCGTATCAACAATGAACTTACACGCTGAAAAATTGTTTCATTTGTGTTTGGAAGTTTTACGAGAACATGCGAAGATTATTGACTCTTTAGTGGGTTTGCCAGAAATCGTGGGACAGCAGGCAATAACCCCTCCACTTTTTTTTCCCCGGTTTATTTTATTTTTGGTTTGTTGGTTTCAGCTTTTTAGGTTCTTTGAAGAAAGCGGTTTGTTTGATAAACCATCGGTAAACTCCGCCCATGTCTTACGAATATTTGTTCAAGCGTACGGTCCAGCGTTGCTTAACGTTTTCTCCTGTCATTCTCATCACACATTGAGTGATCAGCTGGATCACTTAAATGTGTACTTACAGAGCATTACTTGCTTGGAGCTTTCCTTCTGTCATTTGGGGAGTAACCACGAAGTTTTCCGCATGATTGCCCGAAGCCCCACGTAAGACTTGGTGCTTTGTCTATTGAAATTAATTATGTATTTAGCTTAGAGACCGTGTACTTAAGGCAGTGCGCCCTTACGGATACCAGTATGAGAAATATGTCGTTAAGCACCAATTTGCCAGAAGGCTCCAAAATCAACACTTTCGATCTTTCCCGTAATTCGAAAACTGTCTTCTTACTTTGTAACCTGCATATTTTACATATATGTTTAGAAAACTCCAATCTGACAAGCAAATCGTACAGTTCATTGTCACGGTTTCTACAACTGAAAATTCTTGTCTTGTCCTCTGATCAGCAAGAACTCATAAAAACCATCACTCAACGTGGCTTTTTACCTGAAAAGGTGTCTCTGATCATTCCTTCGCTAAAAGGCTGGGCTGCATCCAAATTAGCACTGGCTTGGCAAAGTAATAACATAGTCGAAATCGAAGAAAAAAGGGCTTTACAAGCCTTCATTCGCGAACCTATTCGTATCACGAAATTAAAAGGGCCTCCGAGAAAAAAATCTGCGTTAGTAAGTGTCGAAGAGATGCTAATAGATTCTGATTAAGGCCAGTTAGAAAGAGTCAAGTCCCGTGCTATTTTTACTGTATTTTAATGGAAATGATAAACGTCACAAAACCGTCAAGCTAAAGTAATACATAAGATTGTGTCACAAAACACTCGCAGCGTCTCCAGTCAGTAAAACTTTTGTAGAGTACTTTAATTAGAGATGGAAGCTGGTTAGGGATTTCTCCCTTGGCAGTGGTCATGGTATGAAAACATTTACTTGCGGGTCTGAGACCTAAACAGAAAAAGACAAAGCGAGGATTTTCACACGTCAGTTGGAAGCGAACGCGTTGGAATTTTTTTTCGAGAAAGTATCAAGGTAAAGTTAATGAAATTCCTGGGAAAAACCAAACCTGGACCGAGAGCGTGAGCGGCTGGACGACGACGAACGATCACGTCCACGACGCTGACTGCGTTTAGACCTAATTTCATTTAGAAAATAAATTTAGCTAGGGAAAACGGATGAGGAAAATATAATGATAAAATTTAGTACAACGTTAGATGGGGTAGAAGAAATCAGATCTTTCCGCTCTATTCTGATGCCAGCTGAAAAGCAGAGATTTACGATGCTATCGCCGGCTTACACAACAAGGACTCAGTGAATAATTGTTGGATAAAACAGCAGCGTTAATCGCTATTATAATGCTACATGAGGATTGTAAGAGCGACTACTTCAATTATTTGAAAACGTAACTTCAAATAAAATTCGTTTTCAAGTCTTTTAAAAGTAAGACTTTCTTCGAAAAAAACGATGCAGTTATGACACGAATCGATTCGGGATCATGTGCATTTGTTCAAATGCCTTGACCACTAAAGTAACGACTTAAGGTTATTCACTGTCCCTTTTCTGATTATCTAATCATGTGAAAGCTTCACCACCCTCCAATGTATATGCTGGCGTCGTAATAGCGTAAATATCCTATTCTATTGCCGTGCTGTAGCGCTGTAATAAATTTTAAGTAGATCTTAACCTGGCTTTCTGGTCACGCGAAGGTGAACGCGAATGAGACGAATTAGAATTCGAAGATGAAGAGCGAGAATGTGAACTGAAACAAAAGGCAAATATAAGAATATGTTTTACGATTCCAGCAACTACCGTGACCGCCTGTCGGGCTTCGTATCGCCACGTGTCTCGTCTTTCTTGGGTTTAACCTCGTCCACGTCGCTCCAACTTCCAAGGTCATACTTGGACAAATCGCCATCCTACAAGGAAAGATAATGACACTTTTTATGAACTAATCCATCTTAATAATTCTAAATTAAGTTTAATGGATACATTTTAATAAATAGATCAGTTTCTAATAGTATTATTATTATAGAAAAAAAGACCTATATTATATATATAGTCCAGTATATAGTCTTTGTATATTATAGGGCTTGAAAGTTTAATTTGTACTTCATCGTCATCTTCCTCTTCTTCAGATTCATCTTCATTTTCTTTCTCTTTTTTATCGGGTGTTAGAGTGATTTTTTCGTTTTCATTGAGGCTCTTGCGAAACTTCTTCTTTCTGCGGCCAAACTGTAGTAAAATCCGTTAGTTTATGTTTTAAACTGCTTAAAGGGCTTGTAAGAGACTACCTCGTCAAATTCCCCATCAGAGTCGTCGCGCTCTTTGTATTCGACGCCTTCACGCTCGTTGTAACCGCCTCCATAGCCAGTTCTTTCTTCTATATCGCCAACTTTGGGAGCATTACAGACATTGCAAGTGGATCTTCTTGCCCAGTTAACATTGCCACACCTTTAGGCGAAGATGAGAAGGTAATATTTAACGTTTGGAAAGGACAGAAATTGATAAGAAATTACTTGCTGCATTGCCAGTCGTCAGCGCTAAATAGACCTTTGCTTTTCTCAGCAGCAGCTTTACCAATTTCAACGCCAAGGGCTTTTGCGCTTACACTTACTTCTAGAAACGAAAAAAAAAAATAGACCAAACTTTTTAACTTGCTTTTTCGAGGGAAAAATAAAAAATCTACGCTAACTTACCTTTCGCAAAACCACACCGGTTGCAGGCATCTCTTCGAGCGAAGTTGACATTTGCGCATTGTGGATCTGGACAGATCCAATCGCCTGAGTTCCCTTGAAATTTACCTGACATTTTTATTCAGTTTTGTTAGATTGCTATATACCACTTTGAACAGAAATGAGAAAGGCGTTCTTTATAAGAAAACAAAAAAACAATGAACCGAAAACGGCATGAAGTAAGCAGTTTATTATTCGCGTTTCCTTTCCAGTTAACCGGTACAACGCGAGCGGCGAACACGACACTTGTGTGGCGTTTTCGTGTAGCGAACCCAGATCGCCATTTACACCGACGTCACCAAGTCATGGCGAACTCTACAATGCAATAAGAATACAATTTAGCTGCACTTTAAAACAATACATGAGATGAACCAGAACTGAATGACAAACTGAAATCCCCTCCACAACTTTTTGCGGGAATTTTGCCCCGTTTGTACGTGGATATTTAATATCGAAGACTTCGAGATTAACCCGTTGTAGTAAACGGAAACCCGTAGAAATTTATTATGTTAATCACTAAAAATGCATGGGAATGTTGAGAAAGAATGAAGTTAATTATTTAAAAAGAACGATAGACAATACAATTACCTAGATTCTGAGCTTCGCGAACGAATGCAAGGTGTCATTGTTAGCTAACAATGGTTCCCTTTACAACTAAACTGGTACCTTCAACTTTTTGGCAGGAATGGCGTTATTCTTGCTATGCTATGCATCAATGTTTTACCCAACAAGAGCTGAGCTATCAAAACTTCTCAGGAAATCACAATCGTTATAACTATCCTTTTGCCCCTATGTGCCGTAATCGGAGCTGCGTTTTATTTGACGCTGTCCTGTCAGGTGCAAAAAAAAATGTTATAGAGGAGACCAAAAAAAATGTTCTGGCTGAAGAACCCCTATGTCAATTATGCATATTAACCGAGTAATTAATTATTTAGCGGTTTAAGCTCCGCCCCTTTCCCCACACTTTTCAAATTTTCCTATCGTTAGAACATTGGGGGACAGTTGGCCGGAGGCCTAGCGCCTTTACCTATGAGCGCATTCAAATTCGATCCCGGTTCTCATAGGGACGGCATCAGAATCTTTCTACTGAATGCTTAAACAATTATGTAGGTGTTTTGGTTAATTGACAAGCTCAATCACAAAAAACGACGTTTTCTTCGCGCGACCGCCGTCCTGCCGGGCCGAGACCCGCGCCTGAGAGCCTTTGGGCAAGTTTCGGGTCGGCTTCGAAGTCGAGAGCCCATCTCCTGGCAATGGGACCGAACGCGGCGGTTCCGACTAAGCGGGTAACGCTTCCTACATGGCGTTCAGCGCAGCCCGCAAGTCGTGGCGCGAAGAAAAAGTCATTTTTTTAGATTGAGCGTGTAAATTAACCAAAGCACCTACATACTTGTTAAGCATTCAAAAGAAACTCCTCTTGGCCATTCTGGGGGGGGGAATTGAAAACTTACATAAATGCAAGCTTTTTTTTCGATGAAGAAAGTCTGTCCAATGAAGGCAGCTCTGGCTCAGGACAACTGAAAAAGATGCGTTGGTTGGTTTGTGAGTCAAAAAAGGCTTTGTTAAACCATTTCGTTGGTTAATCAGCTGTCTGGGTTCCCGAATCTAACAAGCCTCTACAACATTTTGGTGAGCTTAGCAGTCACTAGTTGCTCTGCTGAAAGGGCTTTAAGTAAACAAAAAATCATCAAAAACTAGTTACGAAACACAATGCTCGACACTTGGATGGCTAACTGCATGATTACGGCGTCGGAATCAGATATTGTCTCCAATATCTCTAACGACGAAATTATTAATCGATTTGCCCTGTCATCAAAATATTTGCTAGAGTACCAGCAGGTACAAAGATAGGAAATCTTGGACCAAGATGAGTAAAACTAATTAAAATCTTGGACCAAGTTCCAAGATAGGAACATGCGTTAAAGGCAGGCCCGTACCCAGGGGGGGGGTTAACCCCCCGAAATTTTTTTTCTCCATAACGATATCCACATACTACCCCCCCGAACCAAAATTCTGGGTACGGCCCTGACTTGAAACCCCCCGAACCAAAATCCTGGGTACGGGTCTGGTTAAAGGTACTACCTTATGAGTAAAACTAATTAAAATTCGTTTGTCAAATATTCGACGTTTTTTTGCCCCTGTAATTCATTTAATAAGACTTGCAATATTATTTTTTTTTTTTGGGGGGGGGGGATTTGTAGGGGTTTGGGGGGGGGGACTCCTCTTGGGCCTGGGGGGGATGAGCACCTCTGGAGCGAAGGGAGGTCTTGATGAGTTTAAGCTTGCTAAACCCGCATTCTCCACTAGCTGCGCGGGTAATGGGAATTGTTCGGGCGATTAGATAAGCTTTCCAAGCCAAGGGCAGGTATAGCTTCATTTTGTTACATTAACAAGCAATTTGGGGTACAAGTCTAGCAAAATATCATTGCCAAGTTTTAAATAGCAGTCCGCTCTGAATAGCTCCATTTCTGCAGCTGGATCGTCGGCGTTAAATAAGCCATGAGGAGACAGGTTAACAAATTCCGAACAGGCCTCGAGATCAAGAATTTGAAGAAGTTTAGTAACAGGGAGAATCCTTGGTCACATTTCTTCGAGCGAGTCACGCATTTCATTAATAAGACACCGGAAGGAAAAAATGACCTTAGCTTGAAATTCAGTATTTCAGTATGAAATTTAGAGAGATTTACCTCCAAAACTCGTTTGCTTTCTGCGAGGTAAAAGTCTCGAAAACCAATATATAGTATTTGAACGCTCTGTTTTGTCCTTTTTAAGACGGTTTGGCCAGGCAATGAAGACATTGCTCACTAAAACACTTGTGAACGTGACAACTGCTAGAACTACACTCCGTCAAAAGCCTAAAACCCTATCGATGAGCAGTGCTTCCACCGTTTGAACTAATAAACCCAGGGCCGTCTTAAGGCCCTTGAGGGCCCCCGGGCCATGCGTTGCCGTGGGTTGCCGTGGGCTCCCTTTAGCTTACAATTTCAACATGTCGAAGTCAGGATGGGGCCCCCTAGCACCGTGGGCCTGAATAAACCTTCCGCTGCATTGACGAAACTTCATCTAGTATTTGAAAACACACTTTTCCTTTTTCGAATTTTACCGACGACCACCAAAATTTTACCGACTGGGCTTTCTTGAACAATTATTGGGAGGGTGCACCCCTCGCGACGCCGCTGGCCGTAATGTAACTATTATTTTTCCTGTCTTCACATGTTCGAACAAGTCATTGTCCTATTGCACATAATAACCAATGAAAATTGTCTTTAATTAATGTAATACAAATGTTATTCAGTGCAGATATCGTAAAATTATCATACGGAATATATTCGGAATAATAAGCCCCAGAAACATTACGCACTTACTAATTTCTAAAAGGAGGGTATATTTAAAACTTTCCTGTACGGTCTCCACGCTTCATGTCAAGACACAAGTTAAAACTTGTTTCCATTATCACCGCCTTCATTTGCCTTTTACCCGAGCTCGCTTGTTATAATTGACTTTTTACCTTGAGTTTGCCGCATTTTTTTTGGAGTTCACTGTCTTGAGTTCGCCTTTTATTAGTTCGCCATTCGCCTTTCATTAGCACCGAACCGAACCCACTCCATGACTTCAAATCAAATGCATTTGGATCGATTTGGATTTCCTCAACAGCGGTGTTCTGGATCTTTTTAAAAAGATTAGATCAGATCAGATCAGATCAATCGCCATTTTTGATCTGATCGGCGTTGACCCAAAATCGGCAGTGATCTGATCGATTTTTTCGGGAAATTTACCGATCCCGACCGACCCACAATCAGGCCTCTAGTGGCCATCGTTCGAAATTTTTTCTATTCTGTTTACATAAAATGATCTGATCTTTGACTGATCTGATCGATTTGGATATTTTTGATCGGATCTAAATTTTCTGAAATTTTGCAACTTTTGATCTGATCGGGTTGACAGAAGTTCACGACGATCGGAAACGATCTAAGATCACACAAAAAGCATCGATCCAGAACACTGCTCAACAGCGATTTAAAAATCGATAGTCGGCCTATTTCAATTACCGAAAGTTGTTTATATTTTTGTTTTTATCTTCAATTACCCCTGGGAGGTATTTTATAATATGCAAAACTGAAAAAATGGGAGAACGAAATGATTTCTTTATGAAAACAGTGCAGCACTTGGCGCGTTCCATGGCTGCCATACCGTTGACGCCATGGTCTAAAGTAAGTGTTATATTTTTTGGGTCACTTACTATATTCGGGTATGGGCAATTGTAGCGATTCAACTGACAAGCAAGTCTGGTCGGTGTATTATTTATTAGCTATAATCAACCTATATTTTGTCGGTCTACCAATTGCGATTGCTTTCGCAAACCAAAGCTGTTTTGCCATTGCTTTCCCTATACCCAACCGTCTAGTATAACGAAAGCATCCCTCTACTCGAGCTTCCGTTAGCGAAAACGGTCGCTATATCATCAACTGTTCGTGTTTGTAAACACAAGTACAAAGCCTTAGCACTCTAGGCATACCATGCCTAACTTAACCTAACCTGACCTGAGCTAACTTCACTATCTAACCTAACTTAACCAAACTTAATCTAACCTACGGGTTATTTGCCCGATGTGCCGGTTTTATTTGCGAGTGCATTCGCTAATGCAATCATGATGATGAGGGGCCACGGACGTGTTAGCAAACAGACAATGGTATAGTGACCTTTGTCGCTAATGCAAGCTTGAGTAGCAAGTGCTTCGCTAACGGACTGGTTGGGTAGAAAAAGTAACGGCAAAACTGCTTTGATTCGCGAAAGCGGACGCAATTACCGGACCGATAAGAGATAGGTTGCTTAGCTAAGAAAATACCGATAGGACTTGTCAGTTAAATCGCAACTTGTGCCTTTGCTAGAAACAGATATTTCCCCCTTTTTACTACCGCATATCGGGATTCAAATGGGAGTTTCAATAAAAATGAAAATGCAATTTTGTTTATTAGGTGGCACATTTATTAAGCCTATGCCCTAAGGATATAAGCCAGGGAGATGGATCTTTCAAAGTAGACAAGAAAGGAGAGGATGCCGTGGTAGCACTCGGCATATATCTTATCCAATCAGGCTTTCAGCATCAGACACAGATCCTCTCCTACCTACTAAGCCTGCTACGTGGGTTACCAAAGGCGACATGGCCTAATTCGGGACATCCCAACGCATCCGAAAGTAAAATAATACTCTTTTAGAACCGCTTTCTGTCTTAGAATTCAAAACAAATTCATTTCTTTAAATAGGGATTCCATCTGCCGAAAAATTCGCATTTATTTTGGTCACACTCCTGAGTGACGTCATGGTACGCTGCCCTGACGTACGCCAAGAGGTTCTGATTGCCCAAGTGGACTGCTTTTCCCAGTTGGCTACCATGATTCAGAACCACAAAGAACTAGAACTACCTAAAAGTAAAAACAGGGAAATAATAATAACAGTAATGGTTACATGATGTTTTTTTACAGTTTTAGTATGCCATAAACTCCTTCCTATCATTCTGGGAATGGGTCGCGCTATGGGCCGGTTGTCTTACTCAGATCCTCCTTTATTTCTCCGCCTGTTTCCACGCCCCCCTCCACCTGCAAATGTTCCCTTCAAATCTATGATGCCCAAACAAATGAAAGGGCGCAGTTTCTCGAATTTCAGGTTACACTCTTAGAGAAACTCTAACTTGTACGTTACACAAATTGATGTAGGTCAATCATCCCGCGGTCTATGTCAACCAATTTCTCTTCTCGTTCCGATGTTATTTCTCTGGACAGCCAAGATTCGGGTATCTTCATGCAGGGCTCAGCCACTCGTTCCAAATCAGCATTGGACCCTGCGACACACTTTACTCGCAAATTTGGGTCCAGTTTCAATCAGTCTCCTTCGTTGCGCATACTCGATTCCGACGAGCAAAAGAATCCTGTGCGGTTTACTGTGGACTGTCTCGAGGCAAATATTTTCTTTTACTAAAAATAAAATAAAATATATTTAATGAAATATACGTTATAAATATTCCGAATCTTTAGAAAGTGCTTATGGCGTGTCAAGGCTTATTACGTAAGCCTCTACTAACGAGCTTAAACCAAATGGCGTTGGAAGTGGCCGCCAATACTTCAGCGCAAGCTTGTTGCCCGTATCGTTCTTACAGCGAGATTATGAACCTCGTTATGGTCACTTTGCTCCGAGAGCTACTTCATCGTCAAAAAGGTGATTTTCTACCAGCAAATAAAATCCCTCAATTGATTAGAAAAATTGAGTTAAAAAAAATCAATAAATTATGCCTTAGACTTGCCTTCAAGTTTCATGCACGAGGTACAAGATTTGGTCAAAGAACTTTTCGTGTCTGGTCAAACCGAACTCCAGGCTCGTCACCAAGACGTACTTCAAGCTCAAGCCCCATCTGAAGCATCTCAGTCTCAATTAACTGCTGCAACACGCTACCGATTAAACGTACAAGCTAATGCAGCTTGTGTGGACCTCCTAGTTTGGGCGGTTACCGACGAAGGAAGTAATTCTTTACAATACCAAAGATTTTATTACAGTATAAGAATACCTATGATTTTTTAATGGTTTCTTAAGATGCTGATAACTTAGCTTCACGATTAGCTGAGAAGATTCACTCACGCGAGGGACAGAAATTAGCGTTAGCTCATCTGCCGCTGCTTTTGGTGTGTTTGGAAGGATTGGGTAGTTTAGCCAATCAGTTTCCTTCGATGGCCCCAACAAGTATTGCCTATCTACGAGATTTCTTGGTGAATCCTTCTCCTATATTGCTGCGTTTACATCGCCAAGTAGACAGTAACGGAAAAGCTTCACAACCGCAGCTTACTCTAAACGGTTTGACTACAGTTTACTTAAGGCTACGTCACTTATGGATTTTTGAAAGCAGATATGGAGACGTTAAGGGAAAATAGTCCTAGTTTAGGGACTGGTTCAACAACCTTGAGCGCGTTTGAAAAGCTGCGAGACTGCGCTATAGAGAATTTGTGTTTGGCGCTACAAGCTGGACTGCAGTCGGAACCTTTGTGCATTCAAGCCTTTCTGGCGGCCGTATCTAACCGCCTTTTTATGGCTGAAAATTCAGACAGGTAATTTCAGTGTGATACCTGTTAGTTTTTTAACGGAGGTTTTTAACTATCGGGCGAACTGTTTTAAACGAATTAAATTTAATTAAAAAAATTCCTGATTTTAATTTAAACAAATTTAAACGTTTTAAATTTTCACATAATTTTAAACGGGTAATACGAATTTTTTTTAACAGCTTATTAAGTTTCGGCAGTTTTCCTTGGAGGATTTTACGAATTTTCCAGTACTGCAAGAAAGTTTCAAAAGCTATTGTAATACGTTATTTGTGTGTTTTTTTTATGCCGAACTTAAATCTTGCTTGCCAAGTTTCGAGAAAAAGTTATTTGACATTTTTTGTAAACCCGGCTTAATTTTTTTTAAAGAAAAAATCCTGTGTTTTTAGTGAAAGCAGCCTGATTTCCACCAATACGGTCATCACTTTAGGCCACGTAGCCATGGCTTTACAGAAAGCCGGCAAAACTACCGAATCCATTCTGCACTTCTTCCAGCAACGCTTCTGCAGACCGCCTTCTTCCCTTGATAAGCTCATTGTGGATCAATTAGGCTGTATCATCATAGCCAAGAGCGACGTAAATATAAGCTAATTTTGCCAACTTTTCTTAATTACTAGGGTCATTCTGCTTATAGGGTCACGTTTACGAAGAAATTATGAAAATGTTCACGATGGTAACGGTTGATGCGAGCAACACAGCGTATGGAGTTGGTCCGGATGAAAAGAGAAACCTCTACAGCCACGTTTCCAGTGCTGTCCTCAACGCTTTAGCCAATATTGCTGCTAATTTGCAAGGAGAAGCTGAATTACAGGATTTGCTTATCCGTCTCTTGGAACTTTTTGTCCAATTAGGATTAGAAGGCAAACGAGCAGCTGAAAGGTCAACAGCCACTCTTAAGGTTATTTCTGTTCCTCTTCAATTAACGTAATTTTCTTCAAATCTCTTTTCATTTTTCGTTTATTTCCAGGCTTCGAGCAGCGCGGGAAATTTGGGGATCTTAATTCCCATTTTAGCAGGAGTTGTAAGACGATTGCCGCCTATTGATAATCCTAAGCCACGCCTCCATAAACTTTTCCGAGATTTTTGGCTTTATTGCGTTGTGATGGGTTTTGCTGTAGAAGAATCAGGTGATTTTCGTAGCTTAACTGGCCTTGGCCACCTTTGCTAACAAATGTTTAAGAGTTTTGATTAATTTGGTAAGTCATCCCTGCTCTTGTATAGGTTTGTGGCCCTCGGAGTGGCATGAGGGCGTTTGTGATATGGCAGTACGTTCCCCGTTGTTGCTTTCCCAAACTATGAAAGAGTTGCATTTCACCTCAGCTTTGCGCAATGATACAGTATCCCCGGTAAGAAGTCATAATTAAGTGGAAATCATTCCAAGTTTTTGCCTTCTGATTGTATTTCCTGAAATTGTTTGATTTACTTGTTTAAAGAGTTACTTGAAAAACTATTTGAATTATTTTTCATTGCAGGTAGAGCTTCAAGAGTTAAAGACGCAAATTTTGACTTTATTGGGGCAACCCACAGAGGTTGCGCCGTTAGTTAGCAAATTTACCTTTGCGCAGTGTACTTATTTGCTGTCAGTATACTGGCTGGAGCTACTTAGGTAAACTTTCCCTGTGTTTTGAAGATACCAGAGTAATTTAATTCGTTTCTACGTATACAGGGTCAAGTACAGCTCCGAACCGCGTTTCCATCCCATGCTTGAGTACTTGAGTGATCCTGTGCTCCAGAAAGACAAGAGTGGGATGTGGCAGTGCATCCTCAGCGTTGGCGATGCCGTTTTCGAAGCTTTCCTGGAAGCTATTTCTTCCCAAGGCAAAGATTTTCAACGTGAACAAGAACTTCAGCTACACGCGCAGTATCTTCTCGTTACTTTTAACCACCCGCAGAAGCAAATGCGACGCGTTGCTGATAAGTACCTCTCCGGGATGGTTGACAAGTAATTTCTTGCTATATTTGCACTTTTAATTGCTGTAATATTTAAAAAAAAAAATTGTTATCAAGTTTGTTTGTGAAAAAATAGGTTTCCGCATTTGCTATGGAACGGACGCGTTTTACAGTCCATGCTGGATATCCTACAAGTATTGGCTCAATCTCTTCGCTTAGATGCCAATCAAGAACCGAGTTGTCTACCCGTGCCCCATACGCCTTACCAGTTAGTACTCATGGACACGATGGATGCTCGCGAAGTAATTCATTCATAAATTGGTTAAGTTTCCAAAATGTTGTGAATAAGTAGTGAAATTTATATTATATTACTGTATGTTAGATTAGATTATTGTATATAATATTTTGTTATTATTATTGAATTTTACGAATTAGTTTGCCACGTGTGCTCCATTCTAAAATGTTTCTGAAATACTTGGATTATAATTTAGAGCATCGTAAAAGATTTCGCTGCACGATGCCAAGGTATTCTCGCGGAAGCAGTTAAATGGGCTCCTGAAGCTACTCGCTCACATTTGCAAGAATACATGCTTCTCGCCCAAGGTCCTTCACATTCTGGCTTGGCATTGTTGACGGAAGCATTGTTGGCTAGTGCTGGACTAAACCTCCACTCGGCTCCTTTGCCTGTAAGTTTTCTTGTGATTTATGAATCAGCTGTAGCTAATTCTCCGTTTCCTTTCGTCTTCTTTTAAGATTTTGACCCTGGAGAAAAGGCCCTCTTGTGTTAAATCCGACTTACCAAGATTTTTGTCTTCATTAAACCTGAGAAATCAATTTAAAGGGGAAGTAATTGGCCTGTTAACCTACCATTCCTTTTCGGAAGTGCAAGCGAGAATGATCCAAGACTTGCAAGAAGCTGCCAAGCTTGACAACCAACCCAGCAAACTCATTGAAGCATTGTGGCGATCGACAGCGTTGCTGATAAGCCGAGCAGGATGCCAAGGTGCAACCAGAACGCTTTTGCACGCCGTAGCGTGGTTTCCAGTGCAGCAACGATTCAAAGGCGATACCATGCAAGCAGCCGTTGAATGTTGGCAGTGGCTCATTTCAGCCAGACCTGACTTGGAATTTCCGTTCCTCCAGGAAATGGCTGCTGCGTGGCAAGTAAAGAACTTGCTTATTTTTAAGACTGTTTCTCGGCCTGTAATACTATTTTTATTTGTTCAAAGTACACATTGGATATGCGAATGGGAATCTTTTCCCCTGATTTGGAGCAAGCCAGTCCCTTAGCGGTGTACCCAGGTTGCGCTTTAGAACCAGCACCCCCTGCGGTAGAAGCCCATGATATTTGGATACGGGTAACATGAACAATAATTACATCAAACTAAAAATTAATGAGACTTTTTTAATTCTAGTTTCTGTTAGAGCGTGTGGAAGTAGCAAAATACTGCAGTCAAGATCAAGTGGAGGTTTTGGTGCATTTACTGCATTGTAGTTTGCCACTGGAGGCTGGTAGTAGCCATGCAGCATTGTCTCGTCATCCGGCAGCCGCAGGATCCAGGTTTCGCTTGCTCACCATCGGATTGGCGCTTTTGCAAGGCGACGTAGTGCCGAAATCCGTCGCAAAAAACGTCTTGCGAGAAAGACTGTACCAGGCTTGCCTGGATTACTTTTGCGCTCCGCCACGACCGCCTACTCAACGTGGAGCCGCCTTGCGAGACGATACACTTGCCTTGATTCGGTTTTGGCAAACTATGCACTCAGACAAAAAGTATCTCAAGGCGTCCATGGTGGCAGGTATATTTATTTATAAACATCAAAGATCATCTGATGAAAACTGGTTCCTTTTTGGTATTATTAAGAAGTCGATGTTCACCAATCTGTGAGCGGATTAGGGACGTTGCCATTACCTTCATTAGCGTCGTCTGCATCTATCACCGATTTGTCGAGAGCCACTCCAGGAGGAGGTTGGATTAACACGGTTCCTTTGTCAGCGGCCGGGTCGGGTTCGAAGCGCTCTGCTCGAACGAAACGTTTGGTCCATCCGGACACGTTTGTCAAGGATTATGTCAAGAAACGCAACTTGATTTTAGCCCTGTTGGCCACGGAGGTGGATTTCTTCTCGGTTTGGCTCAATCCGTTGGGTCTACCGGAGCAATACTTACCAGGAGAAGACGTTTTGACCGCCTGGCGCTCGCAAACTGTGACTGACAAAGTTTGGCGCGAAAATGCACGTATGGCCTGGGAAATTAGTCCCACTTTAGCGGTCTATCTCCCCTCCAGGTTACTTATAAAAAAATTTCCTTTATTCATTAGATTCAAGTAATTGAACTTTAATTATACTAATTGAAGAACATTACATTTGACAAGACTATTTTTAAAATATAAAAATTAAGGAGATTATTGATATTATCAATGGCCTTAGTAAGGGTTTATTAGAGTGTGTAAAAAGATGTACATACAATTTAAAACAATAAGACTAAAATAAGAAAGAATCTGTCAATTCGATTACTTTAATCGTATTTTTTGTGTATGGATAGGTTGCGGTATCCTGAAGGCGTGGAAGACCAAGTTCAACGACTAGTGCATTCCAATCCATACCCCGTTTCGCACCTGCCTTTAGCCTTGGATTACCTTATTACTGCTGATTCCTTACTGGCTGATATGCCTGAGCTGAGCGCGGCTCTGACGTGGACACGTCCCACGCCCATTAAAGGCTTGGCGTACTTTTCGCGCCAGTATCCCCCTCATCCTATCACTGCCCAAGTCGCTGTGCGTGCATTGGCTTCGTACCCCCCTGAAGCTGTCTTATTCTACATTCCTCAATTAGTGCAGGCCCTTCGTTACGATACGGTACATTCTTAATTAATTTCCTTAATATTTAACTTTCTTAATAAGATTTATCCGTAATTTCCAGATGGGGTATTTGTCAGAATTCATTAAGACGTTATCCCAACGCTCTCAACTGGTAACACATCAACTCATTTGGAATATGAGAGTCAATATGTACTCGGATGAAGAAGGACATCACAAAGATCGTAATTTTCAAGCTTTAGCCGCATTTCTTGGAATCTCTTATTATTTTACGTACTTTAGCTGACTTGTACGACACATTGGAATCCTTGATTGATACTTTGGTGCACTCCTTGTCTGGCCCCGCGCAGGAATTTTATGAACGCGAGTTTGACTTCTTCAGCAAGATTACCAACATTTCAGGAGATATACGACCATATCCAAAAGGTCTGCTAATGTTAATTTTCTTCGGGACTTTTTGCTTTATTAGTCTTCTTCTCACGTGTCCAGGCCCAGAGCGTAAGAAAGCTTGTTTAGAAGCTTTAGCTCATATCGTAGTACCGCCTGGTACTTATTTGCCTTCTAATCCGGAAGCTTTGGTCGTTGATATTGATTATAAAAGTGGGACACCTATGCAAAGGTATTTTTTGGTTTGGTCTTTGCTCAGCTAATTCTTAATTGCATTTCTTACATATAGTGCTGCCAAAGCTCCATTCTTAGCCCGCTTTCAAGTAAAACGATGTGGAATTCAAGACTTGGAGCAGCGTGGCTTGCATCCCGATAAAGCGAAAGATAAAATCAACGATCCTAACCTGCCTTTGGAATGGCAAGCTGCGATTTTCAAGGTACGTTAGTTCCGAAGTTCAAAATCAATTGTCTTTACATGTATAAGCAAAGAGTGTCTTTATAGTACGAAAACAAATTCTAATTGCGTTCTGTTAAAGGTGGGAGACGACGTCAGGCAGGATATGTTAGCGCTGCAAGTAATTGGCCTTTTCAAAAACATCTTCCAGTTAATCGGGTTGGATTTATACTTGTTTCCCTACCGTGTGGTCGCCACAGCCCCTGGAGTAAAGATTCACTTCCTTTTTTTATTTTTGTATGTCTTTAATATAATTATTATTGCTCGTACTTTTTTTTGTGCAGTGCGGTGTTATCGAGTGTGTTCCTAACGCCAAATCTCGGGACCAACTTGGTCGTCAAACGGATATTGGACTTTACGAGTACTTTATTAAGAAGTATGGTGATGAATCTACGCAAGAATTCCAGGTATATCCCCTTCCCCTCCCCCCCGCCCTAAACACTAATTTTCTTTAACCTCGTTTCGTTTGTGACGTCCTGGACTTTTCTATAGGCTGCGCGAAGGAATTTCATCAAATCCATGGCGGCCTACAGTGTCGTGGGATTTCTCCTTCAGATTAAAGACCGACATAACGGCAATCTAATGATCGACACAGAAGGCCACATCATCCATATTGGTAAATGGAACTTGACTTACTCGCTATTTAAATTATTATTATTATTTCGCAAATTCGTTTGCTTTCCCTGCTTCCCTTTGGTTAATGCTCAATTTAAAAAAAATACTTTTTCTTCGTGCGGTCGCCGAAGCTTGCCGTCCTGCCGGGCCGAGACCCGCGGCTGAAAGCGTTTCGGCAAGTTTCGGGTCGGCTTCGCAACCAGGAATCCCATCACACGGCAATGGGACCGCACGAGGCGGTTCCGGCTGTGCGGGCAACGCTTACTGCATTGCATACAGCGGAGCCCGCAAGTCACGGCGCGAAGTAAAAGTCATTTTTTTTATGATTGAGCTTGTAAATTAAGAAAAGCACCTACAGACTTGCTTGAGCATTCTAAAGAAAGATAATGGTGAGTTCCTATGAAAAGAAGGTCCGCGCATTTTGAATGCGCGGAACCAGAACACTTCATTTGGTCTCTTTTATAACACATTTTTTTTCATTTGGAAACCTTACTTCCCCTTTAAAGACTTTTACAGTCGTTTTCGAGTATAGTAAGCGTTGGAAAGTTGTCAGAATTGCAAAACGTAGCATTTTCATAATGGAAGTCTTTAATTGTTTTGTAATTTATGCTAATGCGCTATACTATTTTGTTTTATTTGTGATATTTATCCATGTTTTCGCGCATTTTGCAGATTTTGGGTTCATGTTCGAAAGTTCCCCCGGCAATAATATGGGCTTCGAGAAAGACATCAAGCTCACCGAAGAAATGGTCATGATTATGGGCGGCAAACCCGACTCTGCTCCGTTTCGTTGGTTCGAGGAGCTTTGCGTTCAAGCTTATCTAGCTGTCAGGTATACACGTTTATAAGCGGAAGATTAATTTTCCAGGGGTTGATGAGACTTGAGAACTAACTGTAATGGGATTTTGGTTCATTTACAGGCCTTATCGTGATGCGATAATTTCCTTGGTTTCCCTAATGTTGGACACGCGCTTGCCCTGTTTTCGGGGCCAGACTATCAAGTTGTTGCAAGAACGCTTACGCCCACGCGTGTCGGACAGGGAAGCAGCCAAGTTTATGCTCCAAGTTATCCGCTCTTCGTGCTTGAACTTCCGGACCTGGACCTACGACATGATCCAGTATTACCAGAACCAGATTCCGTGCTAAAAACAGAAAAGGAAAAGTCAAACTCGACAATGTGTAGCAGAGAAGAAAATATTCGTCAATACGGTTCGTCATTCCCTAGTCTGATATCTTAAAACGTGTAATGTTTTTGCTGTTTGGAAATGTAAATTATCCCTTGTTGTTATCACTACATACCAAATCATGGGCAGTAGGATCTTAAACCGAGTAAGCAACGTGGCGTATAGTTTTAATTTTATTTTGGAAAAGAAAAACCCGCGGCCCGAACCCAAAAGAAATGGATACTAATAAGTTAGAGCAAGCTTATCGTGTGGGGACATGGTAGGAGTAAGGAGTACGTAAGAGGAACTTTTTTTTTATACAATTTATCCTTGTTGATCGGTAGTTTTTTGATGCCGTGCGGAAGAAGAAGCGAGTGAGTGGCATCCTTTTCTTAATTGGCAGAATAGAACTTGGCTGACCGTGCGAGATTTTTGTTCTCATTTCAAAAGGCGTTGCATGTCTTTATTCTGGCGCTGCAATTTCAAGTCCAATTTTTCAGATTTCGTTTGCATGCGATCCAGCAATGCATTCTGGTCATCAACTTCTTCCTCTAAGCCTAGAGCCAGACCTTTAAGACGGAGTAGTGAGTGACCCATGAGATCTAGAAAGGAAAAAAAAGAGCAATTACGCAAAAACTGCCTTGAAACTGATTATCTTCTAGACAAACGGAACCTAGATTTTTATCCAATTGCGAATCAACGCTAGAATCGCGCGAATCTTCTGTGAAACCACGTATCCGTAGACCAGGATGGTCCGGAGACTCGCTGTTCAAAATTGCATCTTGCGATCGCTCAACAGCCTTGGGCAAACACGTGCGACCCACCGACGAGGACGAAGTATTGCTAAGGGAAGGGGAGGACTGAGTTTTGGGCAATTCAGGCCCTTTACTGAAGTAATTTTTTATGCTACTAAACACGCTCTACAACGAGAGACAAACAAATCGTATTAAAAGCCTTTATGACGGGACTAATGTTCTTTAATGTACTTTAATGTTCTGTATGTGCTTATCAGAGGCTCGCAGATTGACATTCATCTCATCCAGCTTCCTTTCCGTGTTTCGCAGCTGCTCCTTTTGATGCAAAAGTTCCTGAGCGAAAAAATGGGACAGTTTATGATATGACATCTGCACATGATTTTTGAAATGGTTTACTTCTGCAGTGGAGGTGCCCACTTGCTCCGTTTCGTAGAGCAATCCGAGGGATCTGTGTGTTGAGGCTAGGGTTTCTTGTTCAACGCGTTCTTTTTCGCGCACTAAGGCCATACGTTTATCTTCAAGGGGCGAAGTAGGGTGGCTGACATCATCAGGAATGCTGCTGTACTTGTAATTAGCCGATTCGCCGCCTCCTGAACGAAATCTGGAGGCGGATGAAGGGGCTTTTGCCAAGAAAGTCTCGTCATCTACGTCGTCATCGTCATCCAGGAAGGGATTTTTGCTAGAGGAACTAGACGTAAATTTACTTACGTTTTGGTAACGATTACTGGCAGCCATATTTTGACTTTAAGGAGGGAATTACAGTTACAAACTATGGGATGTGCGTAGCTCTATTGTTTTGCCACTCAGCTGGGCTGATTCTATAACCTTTTCGAATGCGCCTCTTGGCATTCAATACCAATTTTAGGACGATTTCTTTGTTAAATTTTCTGAATTTACATTCCATTTGTTTTGGTAGTGCCGTACATGAATTAGATGCCGTTACTTTTGTATACGTGTACTAGATTGGAATATAAAATATTCTAAAATAAATTAGTAATTGATCCCTATTTCTCGTTCGTTCTTGGATATGTCCGTCAACGTGAATTGCAAGAAATATAAAATTAAAACATTCATTTTGGAAAGGAAAGAAAGCTTATAAATATTGTATTTTAAACAAGTTTCATTCTTTATTGGCATTAAAAATGGATGAATAGCGAACCAAAGCTGCTCTGTTTCTAGAACACTATTTCAATTAGTGGTTCCATTTACGAATGCGACCCTTGATTGCAAATGGCGGCCAAGCTTGGAGGAAGTGAAGACCGTTGCGCGTGGCTTAGCGTTATTTACAAAAAATTTTAGTTGTTACTCGTGTTTTCACGCCGTATAGTAATTTTGAAAGTTCTATAATCAAAGCTTGTTTCCAAATAGTGTTACAAACGAAATTTAGGTTCCGAATTATTGGTTAAATTGTGATTGGAAGATTACGCGCGCTTGGCCTTGCCTACTCGATGGTTTGGCGTTTGCTTGTGTGCTGGTTTCAACACAAGCCGGATTGTATACACGTATTTAGTAAGCCCGTACCCTTGCAGCTGTCGAGTCTATTTTTCTCTCCGTTGTGCCTCGGATTACCGTACTGGTAATTCATCTATTCCTTTAATCCTACGTTTTAAATAAACAAATTTAGGCTTTTAGGGTTGATAAGTTCTTGCTGTTGGTGACAGGCTGATTGTGTTACCAAAGCAAATACCATGAATTCGGCTATTGAAGTCAAGGAGACAGCATCCAGTGATTTAGACAATGACCTTATCGAAGGTAAACACAAAAATTATACTTCATTTAATAACTTTTACATCCACATCTTACCTACCGCTAATATACGCCGTGTAAAGACTTAAAGCTATTCCTTACCTCAACGTTTGTCTTGGGCAACGCCAGTCTAGAGTAAAAATGTGTTTTCATTTGGTCGAGTAAATTCAGCTTGACAAATTTGATAAAATAGTTAATTAACATTGTATATCTTTTATAAGTAGCCAAAACCACTATAGAATGTTCCTTTAGACGTTTGACAACTTGACAGGTTCATTTATGGACACAAATGGGGTTTTGTTCCGCTGTCAACTTGGTTTGGTTGTTATTAATTCTAAATTCATTCAATCCAGGCCCACACATTGTTTTGTAATCGCAACGTATCTAGTGTTTTCTTGTAGAATAAATCTTTCTATTATTTAATTATTATGTTTTGAGGTTTTTTGGATACAAAAAAAGTAATAGTATTTTTCCCTTTATTTAGGCATGGCACGAAATATTTTGGTGGCCGAAGATGAACCAGAAGCGCATTTAGTCGCCGGTTCCGACCCCAGCGAAGCCTTCTTGTATATCGATATGCCTCCTGGTGCCGATTCCACCACAGACACGATTACCTCACCCAGCCATGGAATCATGGACGAGGATGAAGAATACGCTCGTCGTTTAGACGCCAAATCCCCCACCCCCACGCCTTCACCCTCTTTGACCCCTTCTCCGCCTCTTGGGCGTGGAAGGAGCGGTCCCAAAATGAAATTCACGCGAACTGGCCTAACCCACGGTCCGCGGAGTAGTCGAAAACCCTTGGGTAGGCCGCCTGGTGCTCGCAATCGCTACCAGCACAAGAAAGGCTACGGTAAGCTCAGTTCTTTGGAAGAAGAACGTCGCGAAGCCATTAAAGCCCGGATTCGCAAACCTATCTACTTGCAAAAGGCAGACGGCGACGAAGATGACGAAGAAGAGCAAGCCGTAGATGAAGAAGAGGAGGAAGAAGGGGCTTACGAAGACCAGGAGGAAGACGACGAGCACAGTGATGGTGAATCGGATTCAGTGTTGACCTCAACCGAAATCGAAACCAGTGTGAAAACATCCCATAAATTCTCAGTTCCCTCGATCGAAGGCGACCTATTTCACGGCTTCGAACCCCCCAGTTTCGAAGAACAGACCGAAACCAACCGTCTCCATTGTCTTTTGGCGGTCGTGGTGGAAGAAGAGCGGCAACGGCTGAAAAAGGATCACCCGGACGACCGCGAGCTCAACAAACGGCCATTTACCCGCGTTTTACGGGACCGTGTCTGGAAATGCCTCCAGTGCGATGAAACCTACTCAGACGGCGCTCGTTTACGGCAGCATTTGCTCCAAAGTGAGCATCTGCAGTGCGCCCACTGCAAACGGCTCGTCAGCAGCCGTATGGAGGTCGCCCGACGTCACGTGCTGGACTGTTATGCCTCCAACGCCTCCCATCACTTCTTGGGAGGCGGGGCGGCGACCACTCCTGTCGCTGGTCTCAGAAGTGCCGGAAAACAGCCGTTTAAGCTGCCGGTCCTTACGTTTGATAAAGGCCGATGTACGACGTGTGGAGTGACGGGGTTAAACGATTCGTGGCTCAAGTTCAGCCACGCCCGGAACGCTCATCAGAAACACCTGTGTCTGTATTGTGGATCCGCATACCTGCGCTTGGGTGCTTTGTCGAGACATTTGGATCAGCACCACCACCAAAAAGAGCGTCTTCACGTGCTCCCCATCGTAGGCGGCGATGCGGCGGGGACGCTTGGGCCCGTGGTGCTCCTCTGCACCGAGTGCAGTGCGCTGATCCACGTGGGTGACGCGGCCGAACATAGTCACAATTGTCGCTTGCCGCAAATTCGCCAAGAAGTGCAGTTTCCAGCCGTGTCGCCTAATTGGCGGCTGCCCGAGCAAGCCACCGAAGTGCCCTACACTTCCGAAGAGAGCGAATCCGAAGCGGAGAAAGTGAACTCGATTCGGAATGGTGGGAAAGCTAAGAAAGGCCAAGCCACGTCCTCTGTCTTACACAAGTTGGCCCAGCAGCTCATGCCGACGGATGATGCCTGGGCTACGCCGGTCGTAGCAGCCGTACCCAAAGCTAAGACGCCGCGAAACCGAAGCAAAAACGTTGAGAAAAGAGCGACTACACCGGAAATTGTGGAAAAGGTGATGCCTCCGGTGGAGGAAAGTAAAATGGAGGTTGCAGTGACAGCGTCGCCTTCAGCCGCCCCGGTGGAGAAGCGAAAAGGACTCAAAGTGATGCTACCTAAGCGAGCAACGTCATTGTGGGGCTTGCCCAATGGCAGCACCCCACCGCCAACTCCGTCTGCGATATCACGGGGAGGGAATAAACGACGCTTGCCCAGTGATGACGCCCTAAACTATCCTATCAAGCGGCTCAAGATATTGCCGCCTCAGAAACCACTTTCCGAAAGTGAAGATGACGATAGTCAAAACGAAGAAAAAGAAACAACGCAAGGAACTGAATGTGCAAGTCCTCAAGCGAGTAACGAGAAATCCAAAGAAGGGGGCGTGGGCAGGCCCGAAGAGTCTAGCGATGTCACTCAGGGAGAGTGTAAAATGGAGGCAAAAATTGAGCTTAAGGAAGATGGAGAAGAAAAAGAGGAAGTGAAACCTCCCACACCTCAGCCTCCTCGCCAGCCCACGGACTGGAAAGAGGTAGTCGAGCCGCTGCTGTATAAATTGCTGCTACGCGTGAAGAAGAATCTGAAACGCGTGCAAATGTTCCATTGTTCACTCTGTATGAGTTACGAGAAAAAAGGCGCCAACTCAGTGTCTGAGATCTGTGAACATCTGAAAACGGCGCATGGATTGCATCTGCTGCGCGGGTTAGGGGAGGATACGCAGAATCGATTCTTCACCTCCTGCTCGCCCATTTTCATGGAAGATATTTCGGCCGAAGAAGCGGAGGAATTCGCGGATTCCGGCCTCCCAGAGCGCAAAGTTCCCCTGAAATTCTGTGTCGAACCTTTAGATAAGACGTACGCCTGCGATTTATGTTCCGTGCCCGAGCTTTCCGTCAAGCAAATGGTTCAACACTTGCGAAACGTGCACGATTTTCGCAACTACCCTTGTCTGGAATGCGGGCAGATCTTTAAAACCTACGGCTACTTCCTGTCCCACTTGGCCACGCCCTCAGGCAACTCTTCTCTGACGAGCAGCAGCAAAGAACAACTGGCCTATGGCTGTCGTTTGTGCGGAATCGTGGGGATCGTGTCGCTCTACATGTTGCAAAATCATTTAAGGACGCATTCCGTGTGTGATACTTGCCACGGGGCGTTCCCCTCCCAAACCACCTTGAGGCTCCACCTGTTTCAGCACCAGTCCGACTCCCCTTACGCCTGCAGCGTCTGCCAAGTATCGTATAAGAACTACGAAAGCTTGGAGATGCATTTGCTGTGGAAGCACGGCACGGAATCCAAAGCTTGTCCCGCCTGCAATGAAAAGACCTGGCTTTGCACCTACCACTTCTGTGCGGGCGCCCCGGCCCCGTCCACTGAATTGGATAATCCGAAAGCTTGTACGGTTTGCAAGTTGGAATTCTCCCAAGTCGCCATGTTGAAGGTGCATTCGCGTTTACACACCGGCGAGCGACCGCATAAGTGTTCACAGTGTAAGAAGGGGTTCATTTCCAAGAAATTATTGGCGAAGCACATCGCTCGGAAACACGTGGCCACTGAGGCCCCATCATCGCACGAAAAGGAGGTGAAACCCCATCCCGCCTCCAGCGATAGCGCCAACAATAACAATTTCGAAGGTTCCACCACGCCCAAAACTTTAGTGGGCGGGAAAACGCGGAAAGTTCAGCAGGAATTGTTGAAATTAATTGGGCAGCAAAACGCGGCACGGAGACAGAGTTCCGGGAGCAAAGCGCCGTCGCGGCGAGTTTCCGCCGAAGAGGCTATGCCCGTCACCCCTGTGGCCACCCCGACGCCCTTTACACCACCTGTTCCTCGTATCGGTTCCTCGATTTTCGACATCGATGACGATCTGGAAGGTAGGAAGAAGGTTCCGTTCACCGAAGCTGTCGCGGAAAAGCTTGGCGGCGAGGTTAACGGTCACCTCACCTCCGAAGACGGCGATAATGCAGTTTCGTCGTTAGATCCCTTGGACCTTTTAGCGTTGGCCGCCACATCGCAGAGTACGGTGCCCACGGAGAAAGAGGAGGTTCCTGAACCCGAAAGACCCTTAGTGGTACCGTCTGCTTTGGACGATCACGATTACGTCGAGTTTAAAGCGTTTGGGACGTTTGTGGATCTTCGTCCAGGCATTCTTGCGGCCGCCAACCCGAAACGGCATCGGCGCAAGCATAAAAACCATCATCGCCTGAAAAAAGAACCCCGTTTTGTGCTTGACCTCAGCGCGAGCAGTTCCGAAGACGAGGATACCGAACAATCGCCGAGATCGAGCAAAGGCACGCCCAAAACCACCAAAAAGCTGAAAGTGGTGGGAAAAATGGTCGAAATGAGCGAATCGGAGTCGTGTGGCTCCAATTGCAGCTGCTCGTCAGGTTCTTCGGGATCGTCCTCCTCATCCTCCTCTTCCGGAAGCTCGACAGGGTCGTCGGACTCGTCCAGCACCGACACCGAGTCCGAAACCGGACGCCAAGCGCCTCGGCAACGAAAACTTAGCAAAACGGTGACGAAGAACTGCAAAGCTAGCCCGGGTGCTTCTCAAGCCAAGAGTAAAGGGGTCGAGGAAGACGAAGAGGTGGACGTGGAAGCGGAGAGCCACAGTTCAGCGGCATCTGAGAGTGAAGAGGAACGAGTGGCGGATTTGGAATCGGACGAGGACGGGTCGATTCACGAATCGGATCTTGAGACGGACGACTCAGACAAGGAGGGTGTCGATAACGCGTCGTGGCGCCGGAGTCCTAAAAAGAGCGAAAGCTCGTCGCGAAACAAGAAAAAGAAGAAGCACGGCAAAAAAAGCAAAACCCGAAATCACGGACACCATCGACACCGTGAAAACGCGGCTGCGACAGGAATTCCCGCGATTCCCCACGCCGTACACAATCACCTGGCCGCACCGCCCAACAATGGACAGCAAGTGGCCACACCCACCTCTAAGTACCCCACTCCAAGCGTCATGGAAGACAGGGTCCCCATCCGGCAACCTGCCGAGTTGCCGGCAACATCCTCCGGCCGTCGTCCGCGCGCCAGGCGGAAGTTTGACGACGATTTCGTCTACGAGGAAGAAGAAATGGACGTTTACAATAAAAACCGGCGGAAAAGGGGCGGGGCCACCGTGGGAGGTAGCGAGGGACGACGAGGAGGCGGTGGTGGAGGGAGAAGAGGAGGAGCGGGTGGTAATAACACCATGAAGATCAAATTTCCGACGCCCAAGCGAATCAAATTGACCCACACATATGACGAATTTGATAGAGGTGCTTTTGTGCCTCCGGCAAGGGAAGCGCCGCCTGCACCCAGGGAAATAGAGGAAGAACCGGAATTGGACCCGGATCGCTTGTATTGTTACTGCCGATGTCCCTATGATGAAGTATCCCAGATGATCGGTTGCGACGCCACGGATTGTCCATATGAATGGTTTCATTTCGAATGTGTGGGCATCTCTATACCACCAGAGGGCAAGTGGTATTGCCCCGAGTGTCGGTTAAGACCTAAATACGCTGGACGTTTTCCGTTGTTGCTCTGAATAATTGAAAGATTTTTTTTCTGAATTTATTCGGATTCGAACTTTGCTGGTGAGTTGAGGGGGGTGGTTTTTTAGGTTTGTTTTCAGTGAATGCGTTTTTTTTGGATGACCTATTGACCTTTATTTGTTGTAGGTAGGAAAGGATGTGTAATTTTTATATGTGGAAGTGATGGGGGGGAAATGTTTCTGGGTTGGCTGGTTGGTTCCGTGAGTGCACACAACCACCTCGGTTTTGTAATGGCAAATTCGAACATGCCGCTCCAGTACAAGTCATAATGACTCTTTATTTCAGTTGATTTTCATTGCGTTTAATTAACTGCAGCTTCCTTTCAGCAAAACAGCTAAATCTTTCGCCGTTTAAGTGCATTTTATGACGAGTTTTTTTAAATTTAATTTTAAGACGGTATTACATGTGTATAGTACAGTAGATGCCGCTTATTGTGATCACTGGTTATTAGAATCAGCCGCTTTACGGAATCAAATGTTAAAGGACCGATTCAAAATTATAAAATGCATAGCATTTTAATCAGTTAGATTCAAACGTTCGGATATTAGAATCAATTTCAAAAGAATCCTCGCATGTGTACAGTAACGAAACTACTGTAATGATAGCTACATGGACTTCGGATATTGGCCAACGACATTGCTTTTACGTCGTTTTGACTAATCCTATCATTTCCAACCTACTACGCTTAAGGGGAAATCCCTTCTAAACTCCCAGTCAATTAAATGAGCAGGTTATTGAACCTTAATGACCTTTATTGACTGGCAAAATTAGAAGGGAAGTTGAGAACCTTACCTAAGTGTAGGAGTAGGCTTCGAAAGCGCAGTATTAGTTGTGATTTGGACGCTTGGTTACATAAAAATGACGACGAACAAGAAAAGAGTTGATTTAAATGTAAAAGAGAAGTTGCGGCTCACGGAAGCTTACAAAAAGTTAAATGTAAGAAGATTTGCCACCTACTTATACACATATTTCCGATTTGCGGTTAATAGAATTTCCGCTTATTGGAATCAAAATTGACTGGACAAACGTGATCACAATAAGCGGCATCTACTGTATGTATTTATTTCTAAATGATGGATCTAACGGGTAAAAGGGATTTTTTGGGGGCTAGACGGTTGAGGGAGCACGTTTAGTCGCAATCGGACGTCGGTGCGGAAGATGTCGCGTAAACTTTGCTCGCCTTCTTGGGCTAATTGGCGAACTCGGGAACCGCTGGCCCCGACAACGATTTTGGCAATATGTTCAGTCGGACATTTCACTTGCATGATCAAATTGAGGACTCCAGCGACTGTGTAATCCCAGTGTTCTACATCCAATTTCAGATTATAGGGCACTTCGTGGGGTAGATGGTCCAGGAGCTTTTCGCGTACGGCTGACATGGCTAGCTCGTAAGGAGTCTGGTCGGTTACCATGGACGAATGGTACAACCACGGAGCGGGTCGTGCTCTCTTCAAAAGATAGTCCTTGAAAGATTTTTTAAATTGAAATTTTATCGTAGAATACGTACTAAATCAGATTACAACTAATTCCTTCAGTTAATATTATAATATTAACTTCAATTTTAATTTTACTTTCAGTTCTGGGATACCATCTCCAGTGAGCGCAGAGATCATGAAAACGGTCGAAAAATTGGGCCAGCCAATTTCGTCTTGGGCGACATGTTCGAAATTTTTTATCGACACTTGTTGTTTCTGGGAAATTTTCTCAAGCATTTCTTGAACTGTAAGCCGGTTTTGGGACTTGGCTTGCTTACGGCGGGGTGGTAAAGGTTTCCCATCCAAGACACCTTTGGTCAAGATGGACATGTAGTCGAGAATGGGGCGCTTATCTTTCAGCTCGTCAACCTAGTAACAAAAACTTAAAAAATAATTGATTTGAAAAATATAGGATTTGCTTACTTTGTTGAGTACGAGAACAGATTTTTTCTCAGGATAATAGTTAAGTAAGCGAAGGATTTTGGGGCTGAGGGTGCTCTGCGTGAATTTATTACTGATATCGTGGAGGACAACTATGAGATCAGACTGCAGCAAGGCGCGCTCTGGGTGTGTGACAAATGCGGTTTCTAAGCTGTGTCTATACTAACAAGAAAAAAGTTTTAAAGAAAGTCTGGGTAAATGTAGCTAACTTACTTCTTAGATTCTTGAGCTGAGACTAGACCAGGAGTGTCAAAGAAAACCAGCTGCGTATTCCCTTCTATGTAGACTGTTTTGGCATTCTTTCGAGTTGTGTGAACTTTTTTTGAAACAGCACAAACCTAAATACATAGGGAATTTTCTTAATTGAATGGGGGTGTTTGTCGGTAAATTCAAAGATATTACTCGCCAGCTTGTCAGTTGATTAACAAGGGTACTTTTCCCTGCATTAGGAACTCCCAGGATTGCGATTTGAAGCAGTTTAGCATCCAAAATATGTTCAGGTGGTGTTTTTATAATTTCGCTTTGTGCACTCTCTGAAAGGGGGACGGATCTATTACACGTGATTTCAGAATGGTTTACTTCGTGTGATTCAATCACACGATTGCTACACAGCAATCTAGCTACGTTTAAATAGTTAGCTTTGAAACTTGGTAATACGATTGAGCGAATTATTAGCATTATAGGTTGTGAATGTAACAGCCTGAAATGTATTGGCACACGTATATTTCTATTTTTCTTGAAATTTGCGGCGCCGCACGCAACAATCACGGAAAACGGGTGTACATAGAAGCCGAAACGCGAAGTAATTTGCGAAACAGCTTGCGAAAAATTCGAGACTATAATTTGAGAGAAACTGTATGCTATATTTTCAAATAATACTTCCAAATACAAGAAAAAATAAAAAGTTAGTCTTAACCAAACCTAACCTGTCGTAAGCTAACGTAAAATAATCTAATCAAATGCTGCTTACACAATTCTGCGCCCTAGGCCAAAACACAATTCTGAGNCCCCCCCCCCGCCTTGAAAAGTTGATTTATACTTTACTTGGTTATTTCTTCTCTTTCTGCGCCCCCCACCTGACTGCTGTGCCCTAGACCATGGCCTAGGTTGGTCTTATGGGAAATATGCAACAGGTTCTCCAGTTTCGGAAATCCGAGATAACAATGACACTAGTGTGTATTATGGTTTCAAAACGTTCTCGGAAAACGAATGACAAACGGGTGTCCCTCGAGTTCAAAATTGGTAGTTGGATTGGAAATGCATTAGTTTAGGTTAGGTTAGGATAGGTTAGGTTAGGTTAATTAGGTTAGCTTAGTTAGGTTAGGTTACCCGGTAAAAAAAATGTGATGGTTTATCAGGTTAGCTTAGGTTTGATTAGGTTAGGTTAGGTTAGCTTAGGTTATTAAGTTAGGTTAGGTTATAGGTTAGGTTAGATTAGGTTAGCTTAACGATTCTCATCAATTTTCGTTGATGAGAGTCATTAAAACGTGTACTTTCTTTCACTCCACTAGCTGAAAAAAGAAAAATTAATTGTTGGCCAGTGACACACTGGTGACATGTTTGACTCACGGATACATTACGTACGTCCGTAACTAAATCCGGAGAACGTGTTGGAAATGTGACCTCGCTCATTCATTAAGGCTCCCGTACATGCTCCCGTATACCTTAGCTCGGTATAGGCGATTAACATGGGGAACTTCGAAGCACTTTTTTGATAAAACCAGTGCATTTAATGAAAAATTTCTTTGACAAAACTCTTGATCTTGCTAACAGGTAGAGCATAACCAACGCACAATTTTTTCCTATGAGTAATAAATTAGCCATATGCAAATTAAGTTTGAAACTATGAGAAATACGTTACCTACAAATTGGTTGTGCACTAGCTGTTAATAAAAAAAGACTTTTGTTTCAGTTTGCTTTCAAATCTGACAAGCCGTTTTCGAAAAATCTTGTTCAGAAAGTTTGACGACTTGATTTGGTACATTGTGCATTGTGCTGCTACAGAAAACTGTGGTGATAAATCGTACTTTTCTGAAGCAAAGCATGCAAAGCAATAAAAAATGTCAGTGCCATCTGTGACTCTTTCCCATTAAAAGAGCTAAGGTGTTTCACTAAGCAAAGAACTAGACGTATTGACTTATGAAGCACATCATATAGGCCATGACACTATTTATGTAATAATTATTCAAATTCGTTTAATAAATAATGAATACAACATAATAACAACCGAATAACTTCAATAAGTTAACATGTAGAGCAGGAAGAAAAACAAATAACCGCGGCTAAAGTCGCACCCAAAGTTACACCTTTCTTTGGAAAAGCCACGCCTCTACCTAAATGATCACGGCAAATAGAAATGCCGTATTTTACCGCGTCGAACTTGGGCAGCGCCCTCAAAGGCCCAAATTCGATGTCAGCTCAAGCTCGAACTTCGTCTGCAACATGCCCCAACCTTACTTAAAAGCGTAAACAAACTTGTAATACCGAGGCAAAGAAATTTATTATAAGAAAGTTTTATTCGAAACAAGCAAGAAAGCTCGTACGAAAGAGCCTACGTATTGTGAACGATTCGTAATTCTATAAATATAATAAAGTGAAAGAAATGGAAGATTTCACAGAAAAGTTACCGAAAACTAACAATGCTGGAGAGGTATTCAAGAAGCCGGTAGTTTTCGGAAAACGACCAGGCCATTGTAAATCTCTACCGTTAAAAACACTCTTATGCGACTCATATCAAACAAGTAGCACAGAAACTGAAATTGTCGCTACTCCTCCAACTTCGGATGAAACTGTTGACCTTAAAACCACGCGTTCGGCACCAGACATCAGTGTCATCCTAGTCCCTCCGAAGAAATCGAACCGAGAATTTGAGAATCCATCTGAAAAGGATATTTTTTCAAAGTCTCCTGCAGAGCTGTTAAAAGAAAAGCAAGTTTCCATTCCTTACAAAGAACCTGCTTGGAGTGGATTATGTGATGAGCCCTATTCTTTAGAAATCCTTAAAAATGGAGCCATTTTAGGAAACGAAGACATAACCAAGAAGCCTTTCTGGGTCTTCGGAAGGCTTGGGAACTGCCATATCATATTAGAGCACCCTTCCATTTCTCGCCATCACGCCGTTTTGCAGTACCGAGAGCAACCCAACGAAGATGGTACTAAACAGAAAGGCTGGTACCTGTACGACTTAGGGAGTACTCATGGTACTTTCCTGAACAAGAACCAGTGCCATCCGAAGACCTATTATAGACTCCATGTCGGTCATGTCTTCAAATTTGGGGGTAGTAGTCGCCTTTTTGTTGTACAAGGACCCTCAGAAGACGAAGAAGAGGAATCTGAGTTAACTGTCACAGAAATCTTGGAGCAGAGACGGCAGAGGGAGCGGGACCTGGTTCAGAAGAAGTTAGATGCCGAAAACCTGCAAAGACTGAAAGCAGAGGAGGATAAAAAACGACAAGAAGAGCAAGGAGTAGACTGGGGAATGGGCGAAGACGCCAACGAGGAAACCGACACGAAAGAAAACCCGTTTGCCGAAGATTTGGCCGCCATTCATGAAGAGCTGTACTTGGATGATCCCAAGAAAACGCTGCGAGGTTGGTTTGAACGAGAAGGTTACGAACTGGAATACTCCGTGGAGGAAAAGGCGAATGGTCACTTCATTTGTCGGATAACGTGAGTACTATGCAAACCAATTCCAAAATTCTAATGATTTATTTATTTCTAAAAATTCATTTGTTTTTATCGTTTAGGTTGCCTGTCGAAGGTCAAAAAGGGATACCTCTCATGGCCGAAACGTCTGTTAAGGGCAAAAAGAAAGACGCCGTTGTCCAATGTGCCTTGGAAGCTTGCAGAGTTTTGGATCGGCATGGATTGCTTCGCAGATCCCAACATGGTAAGATTCTTGCTAATGCTCAATCAAATAATAATAATAAAAGTAAACAAATCAATTAAAAAGCGTAAAATAAGTCTTCAACTCAAGTCCAATGCAGTTTAGAAATGTGTGCAATTCAAAACATGTCTAATTATTCGAGTAAAAAAAGTGATAATTGATTAAAAACGTATGAAGCGAAACTATTCGTTTTGAATTCAATTACAACAATTATTTAAAAAAAAATCATATAGAAAGCAAATAAATTTCAAAGTGTAATAATTTTTCGGTCCTAATTTAATTTAAAAAATTATAAAAATTCAATTGAAATTCAGCTCAAGTTTTGCTTATGTCATTGCAAGTTACAGGAACTCATTCAATTAGTATTCATTCACTTTCGGTTAAAATTCAGATAATTTTTTTCCTAATTTGGACATTTTTACGTATCCTAGAGGGCCGAGAAAAGAAGAAGCGCAATTACGCCGATGATGACTATTATTCGAGCGACGAAGATACGTTTCTTGATCGCACAGGCAGTGTTGAGCAAAAACGCTTAGCTAGAATGCAGGCAGCTGGGAAACGAGAAGGAGCTGTGGAAACTTATGAGACTTTGGTAAGGCAAAATTCAAATTTGAAAACTGCGAGCATGATAAAACATACAATATCTACTTTTTCTCATTTCTAGGTGGAAAAATATGAAAATGTCCAAAAAAAAATCGCGCAAAGGAGTCAGGACCTAAACGTGGCGGTTAAACGGCAAAATGACTACGAGCAGAGCCAAGCTGCAGAGGATGTGGATGCGTTAGATGCATTCATGTCATCCCTGAAGAAGAATGTACCAGATAGGAAGGTCATTACTCACTTAAAAGCAGGCATTACTACGCTGAACCAAGAAGCCGCTAGATTACACAAACTTATTAACATTGCTAAACCAGCGTCTTTACCAGAGCTCAGTGCTTCCGAGACTGCTTCTCCTATAGAGACCACTCAACCTTCAACCAAGGTTCCTTCGTTAATAGGCTCTCTTAAAAAGCGCAGTAAACTTGAGTTTAAACTTGCAACATCTCCAGCAATGGAAACAACCAATAAGGCGCAGAGTGAAGCTGAAGAAGTCGAAAGTGAGAAGGAAAAAGCGCCATTTATCCCACAAAAGCTAGGAAAAGCCACTCTTCAGGGCGAAAGTACCGAAAAGGGCGAAACAGATTCTTCGTCAACTAGTTTACCAGCAAAACCGAACGTTGAGATGATAAAGTCCTCGGCTGAGCGGGGAATGAAACCCGAAGATCTGCAAATTCGAAGCACGAAAGATGTTTCTCCTCCTCCTTTAGAAAATCAGAGAGTTCTAGGACCCACTTTACCTGCAGAACTACTTCAATCGCTAAAACGCGAAAGCCAAGAAGAGTCAGATGTTGTCCTGAAGAAGAAACCGAGACGTAACAAGAAAAATTTACACAAAGATCATTCGCAAGATGAGAAGTTTGGTGATTACGATGCTACTGATCCAGCGTATGCAGTGTGGCTCCCTCCAGAAGACCAGACAGGTGATGGCAAAACGGACCTTAATCGGAAATTAGGCTACTAATTACTACTATTTACCTGTAATTATTTTCTCTTTTTTCAATAAAAATTCCTAAACTTTTCAAAGGCTTTCACCGTGTTATTTTCTCCAAGTGTAGACAAAGTCAAGGTAAATACTTATTGGACATTCTTGAAGGCTGTTGTTTTTTTACTACACTATTGGTGCCAACAAGCAGGCAATTTTGGTTGGAAAAAATCAAGTCTCGCAAAAGAGAAACGAAACGAATCAAAACGCAAAGAACGAAAACGGGACTACAACAATTTATCAGTTGACTGACTAAGTTTCAGCACGCACCTTCAATTTTGACAGAAAAATCACGATTTTTTTAAAAGAAATACGTCACAGTGCGTCAGATCTATCAATTCGCAAAACGTTCCAAAAAGGCAACTGGTCGCTTCTAACGCTACACTGACAACAAGAACAATAAACCCAATCTATACTATTTTCGTGTTTTTAAATTTTTATACTAAAAACTTAGTTCAAACCACGATGCTTCCTTTTGACACGAGCGTAAGGACCAATTTCTGGATCCATCACAAAATCGTATAATACTTTGGTCCAGGAATCGTGATGAGGTAAGTTGTTGTAGTACTCGGGCGCTATCTCTCTAACCTGCGAGAAAAGAGATTTGTTTTGCTTTAGAATGTTTGCAACTTTTTATTTTCATCATAGTTTATTTCACTGTTTTCAGATTATTCTTGTTATTTTAGGCTTCCCATAAAGCTTAATTTGTTGGACGCAAGTTAACGCCACGAGGCTTGCTGTGCAGATTACTTTGTACTTTTAGATTTGTACTTTTAGATTTTGATTCCATCAAAATCTCAATATGCGATTTCGAGGCTGTTGCCCTTTAAGAACTACACTAAGATAGTGTCAAAGATGCAACAAGTTGAAAATTCGCAGTTTTGCTTATTTTCACGTAGGTTATTTTTTTTTTCATTTTCCAAGCTAGTGAAGGCAATAAGATAAAAAAAGTTAAACCTTCACGCCCTCCCTATTAAAATCACCTGCATTACTGTCATTAAATTTTGCAAAATCTAGCGTAATTTTCTCGTTAAATAGCTTCTGCGTTTCCCATGCTATTATATCACAGAAAGCTAAGCTGTTTTATACAGGGGCGTTAAACGACTTTTGTTACAATTGTTAACTCTTTGTGTCGCAACTTTTAAGCTACTTTAAAGGGGGAGTAAGGTTTCAAAATGAAAAAATATATGTTATAGAAGAGACCAAACTACATGTTCTGGCTGAAGAACCCCTATGTCAATTATGCATAGTAACCGAGTAATTAATTATTTAGCGGTTTAAGCTCCGCCCCTTTCCCCCACTTTTCAAATTTTCCTATCCTTATAACATTGGGGGACAGTTGGCCGGAGGCCTAGCGACTTTGCCTATGAGCGCATTCAAAATCGATCCCAGATCTCATAGGGACTGTACCGTGACTTTTTTTTTTAATGCTCAAACAAGTCTGTAGGTGCTTTGGTTAATTTACAAGCTCACTCACAAAAAGATGACTTTTTCTTCGCGCCGTGACTTGCGGGCTCCGCTCAACGCCATGTAGGAAGCGTTACCCGCAAAGTGGGAACCGCCGCGTTCGGGCCCACCTTAGTACACCTTGTTACTACAATTTGGTGTAGCAGCACAAGATCCCAAATCAAGTCGTCGAAATTTCGGTACAAGATTTCTCGAAAACAGCTTGTCAGATTTGAAAGCAATCTAGGGCAAAAGTTTTCTTTTCTTAGCAGCTAGTGCAAAACCAAAGGACATATTTTTAGGCAACGTATTACTAAGAGTTGCAAACTTAATTTGCATATTGCTAATTTATTACTCACTGGGAAAAAAATTGCATTGATTGTGCACTACCTGTTCACAAGCTCAAGATTACTGTCAAAGATTTTTTTCATTAAATGCACTGGTTTTCTCAAAAAGTTGTTCCGAAATTTCCCATACTAACCGCCTATACCGAGCTAAGGTATACGGGAACCTTAATTGGTTTCCTTATATTTTCATTATTTTTCCTTTGAATTCTTAAATCCAATTTTTTTAATAATTATTCTATATTAAAAATAAAATTCTATTGTTAAGAATTAAATCTCAAAACTTACTTTTGGAAGCAATCTACCAGACACGGCCGGGAAATCATGGTGCCTGCATAAAAAATAGACAAATAAGGTAAGTACAGGAAAATAAAACGTCGATGAATCTTACTCGTTATGGTAACCGACGTTGAAAGTAATCCAATTCAATGGACCATAATAGGAATATGTTTCGTAACCCTTTTTGAACATGTAGTGTTCCGCTACAAAGTGGCCCGCCACTGGATGTACTCCCATAGCCAACAAAGAGCCGACAGCCAAATAAACGATCGCTTTAGAACCTAAAATATAATCAATTACATTCATAATTAAACGACAGTCTTAGAGAAACTTAAGCGCAAGAAATGATAAACGACTTACCAAAGAAATGATAAACGGCGTAGTTAAACGCAAGCTGGATAACTACATTAATTATCTCCAAGGCAGTGGGTGACTTCGGGTACGTCACTACCGGTCGTAGTGCGTAAAAAAGTGGTTGCAAAAACAGCCATACAAACTTCCCAAATGTCGTACAGAACAATTCAGCTTCCGCTTTCGTTGGGATATCTGTATCAAATTTTTCGTCCCCTTGATACTATAAAATAATAATAAAAAGTAAGTATATGCATCACAAGATTAAGCACGGTACATAAACTATGTCAAGGAAAGCAAGTTTTGGAAATGGAATTTGTATGCACAATTCCCAAAAACATTTGCACACTAATTTGTAAAAAGTAATTTTCGTTGAATTGTAAAAGAAACTTACTCGATGGTGTTCCAAATGGTAATGTTTGAAGGAAATCGAGAAGGGAAGCGCAATAGGTAAATTTGTAAATATTCCAAATATTCTATTAGCTAGAGGCCTTGCATGACCGAATGCCATATTGTGTGCAATCTCATGGATTCCTTAAAGGGGTATTACAAAATTAATGAATTAAAAAAGCATGGCATGGCACTAAGTTAAATGCAAGTAGTAATTAAAACGGGTCAGTCATTACCTAGCATTAACGAGTGATTAATTACGCCTCCAAAGGAATAGGCTAGAAGAATAACTAAGGGCCACGACAAATGTGCTATTACATAAGCGATCATTAAGAACTGCACGAGAACCATGCCGGATATAATCCATTTCAGCCTGCGGTCGTGTCCAAACAATTTCTTGATTTGTGGGTACTTTTCTAAACAGGAATAAAACAATATTAGATTTTTGTCAACTTCGTAAAATCATACTGAAACTTTTTTTTTAAAATTTTGTACAGTACGTTTTCTTAATTCCTATATAACACGAAACCGTTTAACGACTAGTAAAACAGCTACTTTATATTAAAGGGGCAGTCAGGTGCAAAAAAAAATGTTATAGAGGAGACCAAACGAAGTGATCTGGCTGAAGAACCCCTATGTCAATTATGCATATTAACCGAGTAATCAATTATTTGGCGGTTTAAGCTCCGCCCCCTTTACTCCAAAATTCAAATTTTCCTATGCTTATAACATTGGGGGACAGCTGGCCGGAGGCCTAGCGCCTTTACCTGTGAGTGCATTGAAAATCGATCCTTGGTCTCATAGGGGCGGCACCGTAACCTTTCTTTTGAATGCTCAAACAAGTCTTTAGGTGCTTTGGTTAATTTACAAGCTCGATCACAAAAAACAGACTTTTTCTTCGCGCCGCGACTTGCGGGCTTCGCTGAACGCCATGAAGCGAGTGTTACCCACATGGTCAGAACCGCCGCGTTCGGTCCCATTGCCAGGGGATGAGCTCTCGACTGCGAAGCCGACCCGAAACTTGCCCAAAGGCTCCCAGGCGCGGATATCGGACCGGCAGGGCGGCGATCGCGTGATGGCGCGAAGAAAACGTTGTTTTTTGTGATTGAGCTTGTAAATTAACCAAAGTACCTACGTGAACCTTCACCGGCGTAGGCTGGTTAAGAAAGTTTAGCCGTCCCCAGCGTCGCGGAGAACACCGAGGTCCGGGTACCCTCTCTCCCTTCCCCTGACAACCCCTTCTCCTACCTTCCCAGGATTAGTGAAAGGACTGGAGTATCCGGGTATATAAGAGGTCAGCAGTGGTAAAGGTCATCAGTCGTCTCCCAGACAGTCATTCCTGCGTCTATTTTCCTTCCTTCCCACGTTTCCTTTCCTTACTCCCATCTTCCCCTTCCTCTTGGACTCAAGGTGGAGGCGGTTCTGGTCCAAGAAACCACGTCCCCTGGGACCAGAGTGGAGCAACCACCATTGAGGCCCTAAATACATTGCAAAACTCGTCGGCGCAGCGTCGCGGGGAACGGCTAAAGACTTTTTTAAGCATTCAAAAGAAAGATAATGATACCGTCCCTATGAGACCAGGGATCGATTTTAATTGCGCTCATAGGTAAAGTCGCTAGGCCTCCGGCCAGCTGTCCCCCAATGTTATAAGCATAGGAACATTTGACTTTTGGAGTAAAGGGGCGGGGCTTAAACGGCTAAATAATTATTTACTCGGTTAATATGCATAATTGACATATGGGTTCTTCAGCCAGATCATTTCATTTGGTCTCCTCTATAACATTTTTTTGCACCTGACTGCCCCTTTAAGGTGTTTAGCTTAGCTTTCTATGCCACGACAGCACGGAAAAGGCAAAGGCCGTCTTACGTAAAATGTATACGAAATTCCTCAAAATTCTCTTGACAATAATGTAGCTAAATATGAATATATATGAATACGAAAGGCATAGCAATTTCACTTTTCTTATTTTTGGCCCACGCAATTGAGTACAGGTGGAAATATAGTTATCGTGCACGCCGTCTTATGTGTAGAATCAATGCGCGTTCATACACACCAATACAATACATGTAAAACACTTTCCGATAGCTAGGGTATAACAAATAATAAGCTACAGTGAAGCTTTTTTTATTTATTTTTATTACGGATTTTTTTTTTAAGTAAATGGTTTATTATACATTATGTTTTCTTTCTCTTTGACCAATTTTTTTTTATCAATCTTACTATGCAGTACAAGACACAGTATGATTACGGATGTTTTCTTTTATTATTAAAGAATAATGGAAGAGATTAGAGGTCATTTACTAGCCAATCTTAATCGATCCTGAATAGAGGCGTCCCTCTTTTTGTCTCAAGAAATGATAACGATAAGACTTAGCGTCGAAGTGTCTTATTGCTTGCTGAATCAAAACAGTCTTTAAGCACGCACTAAGTTGTAAATCCAACTGAAAGAAAATCGAAAGAAAAACGTCGCTATTACAAGACCAAATTAGACTGTCTAGCTTTTACGAGTACTTTGTCATCTCGCGGGTTAACAGACAAATTACTGCATCTCAATAGCTTTTCTTTCTATTCAATGTTCATTGAATAAAAAAGAAATTCTAACTGAATTCGAATTTCGGTTCTTTTATGTATATTAAATACAACAATGGAGACACATGTGGGAAATCTTATGAAATAATAAGTAGTATTTTGTAAATAGATATTTACAAAATATATGCTTCTTATTTCTTACTTCTTATTTCATAAGGTTAATAAATTTAAGAGACAGCGATTGAGATACACAGATCATTGCCCTAAAAGCCATAAACCCTTTTCTACCACGGCACTAAAAACATAGTAAATAAAAATTAAATTAAGTAAATTAATGCTAAAATAATACTTATAATAATAACTAACGGAATTCTAATTTAAGTTGCACTTATTACATTAGTATTCGAAGTAAATATGCTAACGATTGTACTATTGCCCAGGGGGGAAAGAAAGCTAAATGCGGATGCTTGGGTCAATTGGTGAATTGAGCTCGTTAAAAAAGCTTAGAAAGGCCATATCCGCGAAAACATGTACTAATTATTAATGCAATAATTCATTAATTACGTAACACTTACTAATTAATTAAGTCTTAATTACAATTAGATTAACCATTACATTAATGTGGCCAACTTCTAGTTCGTTAGAAAATTATCTTAAACGATACCTTAAGGAAAATTATGTAAGCCAATGTTGTAAAACGATTAAATGGACAACCAGTCCGCATTTTACAATTTCCTTGGCAGTAAAGCGGAACTCGTATGACCAACAGGACTTAGGCTTAAACATGTTCATAAATGGAAACTATGCATAAAAGATTACCAAATGCTCCGAAATTAAGAAATTCCAAAAGTTAGGTACCTGACTATACAACACATCATCCTCATTTTTTTAACGACTTACATCGTCTATTTATTTTTAACAACTCATCTAAACAGCTTGATGTAATTATCTACGCCGTAGACATTATAAAAGGAAGAAAATTGAGGACAATGCGGACAGAGGAAGAAAAAAATACTAAATCAAAGGTGTCAGCACTGACTTGCAATGATAAAAAGTAACGTATGTAACAAAATAAACATAATATACAAGTCCCCATGTACCTACTTCACTAACCTTCACAGCAGGAAAACTTGAAGTTTCTCTTTTAATTAATTGTAACCCCTTTTTCCTGTAAAGCATCACAAATATCAGAGCTTACATTTTGACAACTAACTACCCAAGTGATTCGAAACCACTACAACTAAACCTACAAAGAGGAACAATAGGGAACATTTTCAATAAATCCTTACAAACCAGAAAAAATAATAAAGATAATAAAAACAACTTTATCAGCTTGCTTTTCTAAAAAATTATCTTAAATTACCAAAATTGTTTTAAATAGTTCGAAGCTTAAGAAAATTTGAGTAAGAGAATTTGGCAAAAATTACAGCTTACTTACTTAGAATCTCCTTTCTTCTGGAAGCGTGAGGTTCTTCTGTATAAGTCCATTCAAAGTCTGTACGTGACACATGAGCTCCCATCTCTTGAGGCTTAATTAAAAAACTTAACTATATTAACTAACAACCCCGCAATTGATAAAGAATCTATCAGAAGTTATACGAACGAGGTAAACCAGCACAATTCGCCGGTTTGTGTAATGTAAATGCACGAATTCCACACCCTTGCTGAACTCTTACCTCAAAACCGTACCTTTTGACAGACAACAAACGTTACGTATACTCGTGAGTCAGGAGCTACGAACCAAAGAGCTAAAAATCAACAGCCGTGTTATAGAGCGCCTGGAGCTTGCACCCACGCCGAAACTGGGTCAGAATTGCACTAAGTTCGCTAGCTCCAAACGATTTTGGTCTAGGGTGCGTTTTATTGTGAACGGAACTAAGTAAGTGCGTTGACCAGTTGGCTCAACTGGCACTTTCGCGTGGATGATGTTCAGCTGGACGGTCGTTTTAGGCTGCGTTTTATTGTGAACTGATCCGTTCACCAGTTCTTCCGTTGAACTGCTCTCGTTGACAATAAAACGGCCGTTCTGCAGGTCGCCGTTCAACTGGCTCAGGGTGCGTTTTATTGTGAACGGAACTGACTAACTGCGTTCACCAGTTAGCTCAACTGGCATTTTCACGTGGACGGGGTTCAGCTGGACGGGCGTTTTAGCGTGAACAGCAGTGTTCTTGATCTTTTTAAAAAGATCCGATCCGATCACTTGATCGGATCGGATCGGGGCTGCATCGTGAAGTAGTCGGATCGGATCTATTTTACCCGAAAAATTTGCCGATCCAGTCACTGAATAACTGTAAGCCGGTACATTGGACCTTGTGAATTTACAATTTCTTCATGGTTTACAGGAGTACATAATGACAAGTTTAATTAGAAACCGAGACGGGAAAATGTTAAATAAAATAGAGCACTAAAGGATTAAACGTTTCTTAGTTAATGTTTAAATTCTGAATTCTGAAATACGGGCGTTTTATTGTCAACGCTCGTTCAACTGAGCCAGTTGAACGGCGACCTGCGGAACGGCCGTTTTATTGTCAACGAGAGCAGTTCAACGGAAGAACTGGTGAACGGAACAGTTCACAATAAAACGCATCCTCAGTTGAACGAGCGTTGACAATAAAACGCCCGTCAAGCTTAGGGCGTGCTTAGGGATCGTCCCGAGTTCTACTATGCACCAGGAACGCAGTTGAACGGAAGGCGGTTTTTGAACTTCGCGCCAAGCCATCCCGTTGAGCTGTTAACGCTAAAACGCCCGTCCAGCTGAACCCCGTCCACACGAAAATGCCAGTTGAGCTAATTGGTGAACGCAGTTCTTCAGTTCCGTTCACAATAAAACGCACCCCTAAGCACGCCCGGAGCTGGACGGACGTTTTATTGTCAACGCTCGTTCAACTGAGCCAGTTGAACGGCGACCTGCAGAACGGCCGTTTTATTGTCAACGAGAGCAGTTCAACGGAAGAACTGGTGAACGGATCAGTTCACAATAAAACGCACCCTTGAACTGCGCGCCAAGCCATCCCGTTGAGCTGTTCACGCTAAAACGCCCGTCCAGCTGAACCCCGTCCACGCGAAAATGCCAGTTGAGCTAACTGGTGAACGCAGTTAGTCAGTTCCGTTCACAATAAAACGCACCCTAGGTTTGGCTGGTTCCAGCTTGCACCAACACTGAAAAGCGTCTAGAAAACGCACTAAAATTATTCGCGCTCCAACCACTTTAGCTCCGAGAAAATACGTTAGTTCTCTGCTTTGACCAGAAACTTCGGCAAGTAAAGTATTACGAGCATATAGGAAGCCGTATCCTGATTCTATTTTCCAACAGACATCTTCACTTATAATAAAACTAGCAATCTGAAGCACACTCCGAGTGCCCGTCGTAAAAAGACATGATCAAGAATTGTTGTGTAGGTCATTCAGCTACATCGAAATGCGAAGATGTATGGAATTGATTTGATAACTTTCCTAGGCAAACATCTTAATCACGGTGGTGGCTTTCGCCTTTGAACGATAAATCTTGAAGCTCGCCATAAGTTTCTTCATCAGAGTGATCACCACCCATACTTAATTTACTATCTTCGTTGGCTTGTTCTTCTTCTTGAGCTGTACCTTCTTCCATATTTTGCTCGCTGTCTGCTGAGGCGTCCTCATCCAAGGCTTCCAACATTCGACCCAAAACGGACTGGGTGCCAGAAGGCACAGGTCTCTCTTCAACTTCGGACTCCGGTAGCTCTTTGCGTTGTTTAGAGTTGCGCTTCTTATCCCGTTTTTCCTGCAAAAGCCGATCCCCAGGCAATTAATACAGAAAAATTTACATTACGTATCTTTAAGCTGGAAAGTACCTGGACATCCGGATGGTTATCACGTCTTCGGCGATTCTGGAACCAATTGGCAACGTTTTGCGTAGTAGGTATGGGTCCGTCGGGAAAGAGGCGCGCTAATGACGAGGCATATTCTTGCGCTTGCTGCACATTAGGGTAGCGATTTTTTTTATACCACGACTCGAGTTGGGCTACTTGCCCCCTTCTCCAAAAAACACGTAAACGAGGCACGTGATGCCCGATTTTACTTCGATGCCGCAAACTTCGTTCTTCCTCCATGCTTGTCAGAAACGGACCCGGTTCGCTGGTCGCCATTACTGTTTAACCCAACAATTTAAGACAACAAAATAAGGAATTAGACTCAGAACTTGTGACCGTGAAATAGGTTATGCTTCTTTGGAAAATCCTAGAATTTACACGCACAAAATTAATAAGGTGGCCTGGAGTATGTGTCACAGAAACGAGATGGTGGTAATGATGAGTTTGGTGATTTTACCAGATTTGACTGCGCGATTTGCGCACACAAGAACATAAGAAACATAGGTAAAGGAATCGAAGTTGATTTCCTTACCTTTTTTCGATGTACTGGGTCGGCTTTGTTCTGCGGTCGGAGTTGCAAACGCTCCTGAAGCTGACTGGGACAGGAATGCAGTTGGGTTTTGTGAGCTGGCTGCTTCCTCATGGGCAGCACCAGATTTCAGGTTTCCCACATCTAAGTACTTCGTTGTCACATCGCTGGAAGATGACTCCGGAGAAGAAGAAACCTTTTCTTCCAGATCAGTTCGTTCTCCATGGACGAACCGTGCAGTGTTCTGACAGAGTCCATGAATTCTTAGATTCTCTGCGGCACGTAACACTCGCGGTAGAAGGCTTTGCTTGACCGTAATATGCCCACGGTACATAAACTCGATCAGCAGGGACAAGTCATCGTAAAGTATATCGGTGAATATCAGAAAGGGATTAGGATGCACCGCGGATTGCGGAGCGGTCAATAATGAATCAAACACTGGCGAACAGGCAGATAAGACCACACGATGAGCATGCAAGTTACGCCCTTCACAGCACAACGTTACGTCTAACAATCGTTGTTGCACAAACAAACCCTCGAAGGCTCCAGCTATGTGATCCGAGAACCGATTCCAACGTAAGCACAACTCCTGATCGTCAGCCATGGTTTGCTTCTGATTTAAAACGTTATACTTTGCACAGCAATTGCTGAACCGATACCGAAATTAATACGTGAGTGATTGGATGTAAATTACCTTTGTTTTCGCTTATAAGATTGCAGGTAGAGTGGCAATGTGAAGACCACCTCAAGTGGACTAGAACAGGCTCGACCTCAGTAACCTTGTTTTGGATTGGTGGGACATTAAGATTGTACGATAACTGTCCGCCTTGTCGACAATGATATCCCTCAATGAGGAAGAGGACGCCTCATTGGAGATTAAGTGATCGGGAGACAATCCGGAATTCCTAGAATTAGATGTATGCTTGTGCGTGGGCTAGGTCAGACAGACGAAACTTTCATTTAGAGAAAGGTTTTTAGCAACAAGATCCGCCTAAAACGAGTTCTTAACTTAACAGTCAGGCAATACCACACAAAAGAACTGTAATCGGGTCTATCAAGTTTTTAGCGGCTTAAAGAATTTCTGCAATAAAGTCATATTTCTGCCAGGTCATTTTTCCAAGAACTTTTATTGCGTTAACTTAAAAGAGGCAATACATAGTTTGGGTAGGCAGACACGTTTGCATATATGCTAAACCACTAAACTTTGCTCTGGTTCATATCATAACCGAAACTTCGTTTTCTTCAACTGACGCGCTTTCATGCAACAATGCACGGGATTCGTTCCTACCGGGTAAGGCAATTTTATCTTTGTTCTTCTTGGGAGGTTTCCTTCTACGTCGATTGGTAACTCCATCTTCTTCATCCATCATACGCAGAATGATAGCTTGATCATTGGAATCAATAGGCGCAACCGATATATCGCGAACGGCTCGAAATTTACCGCAATTGTTCAAATGCTCGTTTTCTAACCGGAAAAAATTCCATACGAACCTCCTATTGAAAAATAGATAAAAATAAAAGAGTCTAATTATTTTAAGCGTAAGTCAAAATAGACCGTACCTGAACACCTCCAAGGGCGCCAATATCGATACCATCAAATCTCCATGAATGTATCCCATTTCCGTCAAGGATAACGAAAAGGCCCAACCAAAGCGCATGATAAAATCAGCTATCATGGCATAGTAATAATATCCCTACAAATTTGAATCATGTTTCTTTTTTTAAAGTATTGATCGTCAATGATCATCAATACTGAATAAGTATAGATTGTTAAAGGTGAACAACACTCTAAAAATATTTTCACTACATTATAATGCAGCTCCTGATGAGTATTTGATATCAAGATGCATACACTTATTATTAAAGAAAATGTCTCCTGAATACGGCAAAATGTCTTCACAGCAAAATGGGAGAACTGCAAGGTTTTATAACCGGACGCCAAGCCAGACGCCATGAGAAAAGCACCGAGTCAAAAATATGGACGACAATATATCCGAGGTAGAAATCTCACAAGGCATGACACTTTTGATATCACGAGACGCACTATTTTTAGAGAGGACGTTTACAATTTTAGGAACATAACTCGATATTTAATGGAACTTTGAAATTTCAGCATTAAAGCCACACCATCGTCACAAGCAAGGTGCCAGCGCGGAGAAAAAAGATAATATTTCAAAATTCGCTTAAAAATCAGTCAGTTCACAGAAAAATCAAATTTAGGCTTAAACAAAAGCTTGCATTATGTCATCCTAAGGTTGGGAGGTTCTAAGGTCTTGATTCCTCTTCAAAGAGATATGGTCATCTTCATCGATAATTCGTTCTTCATGCTTTTCTTATGAGGCCCGGCTGAGTTATGGAGTTCTCAGTGTTGACGTTGTGGCTATTTGAGAGGCATTTTCTTTAATATATCGGTTATTAATAAAGTTAGGTATATATTTATTAATGCCAAGTTTCTCTAAGAGCTGCTTTATAATATACTGAAGATAGTTTTAGAGTTTAGTTACTTACTACGTGTGAATAAACTATTTCCTCCCTCAAAAACCGGTTTTCCCCCGCGTTTTTATCGAATAATCCCCAATCCATTTTGACATCCCAAACATATGCGTATAAGGAAGAAATTACCGACGAGACAATCCATAGATAGAAATAGGGATTATGCGTGGATGTTACGTAATAATCTAATACAAGCCGATTATACAAAAAAAAACTATTTAGGACGATGGGTGTTCTGTGAAGATATTTAGGCTATTTATACCCCCGTGGACGATATTCAATGTAGAAAAGGCGACCACAAAGAAAGTAGTCGCGTACTTGACAGCGTTGGCTAAATGCGGGAATTTTTCTTTGGTGTCACGGTACCGACGGAAACACTGTGCCAAGCGGCACCAGGCTGGAAAGCAGGCAACAATCGGTCGGATCCACCAAGTCTTATCAACACACATACTATAATCTAGAACGAAACCATTTTGAATAAATTCTATTGCGCTTTCGGTTTATTTCATTAAAAAATAAGCAATTTGTAAAAAAAAGTATTTCCCTCGTGTACTTTTATTTCATTTCCTCTTTCATTTTTATTCTTTACTTTCCTGCATTTTTTGCATTAAATTTTTGCACTGATAGACAACAATATAAATTACTTGATCCAAATGGAAAGATAAGATACATTTAATGTGAATTAACCTAGGAGCTCACTTACTGTACAGATTTGTCTAAAGCTGGCTTTACACTAGCCTGCGTCGGCGTGTCGAAACACGCGACAGACACCCACGGAAAAAAGCAGAAAACCCGGCACAAACAGTCAGACAGACTGACGACAGACACCCACGGAAAAAAGCAGAAAACTCGGCACAAACAGTCAGACAGACTGACGACAGACGAGCGCTGCTCTACTTTGGGCGTCGGCACACAATCGACAGAAGCCGTTCCGCCAATCACAGAATAGGCTTTTTTCAGTGAGTGTCTGTCGTCTGTCGCGTGTTTCAACACGCCGACAGTCCAGTGTAAAGCCAGTTTAATACAACGGAGGCGCGCTCCTACCTCAGGCGCATTGGCAAATCCGACTCAGACCTATGTCCATGCCAAGAAGGAACTAGGCAGGACCTACCGCATCTACTGTTCCACTGTCGTCGACTCAACAAGCAACGCGCCGAACTTCTCCGGGAACTAAGCAAGTTAAAAATTCATTTTAACGCAAAAGAATTGCTAACCAGCCCCAAAGCCTTCAATGCGCTAACTATTTTTCTACACGAAGCAATTCAAACCTGTGCAAGGGTGTTTAAGAAGAGAGTGTTTTAGGAAGCAGAGTTAATACACCCTCCTGTCCCCCCCCCCCTTTGTCCTGTGCCCTGCCTTCACCCTCCTTGTTTTCTGCGCTTCACCGCCTTGTTCTGTGCCCCAAGTTAAAGGGAACAAAGCTGCTTATCCAAAAAGAAGTCCTATCCAACCCCAAAGTGTTCAACGCACTAGCATGTTTTGCACAAAAATGAGAGAAATGTCCAAAACATAAATTCTACCCCTATAATTTATACCAACTAATTATAGGAACCAATTAGAAAGGTACTCCACCGACCCTACTTGTCGTGATAATGTATAAAATAACACAAGAAAAGAAAGATGTAAAAAATGGACTGACAAATAAAAGATCCGACAACAGGCGCAAGCCTACGTCGGTCAATTGGAGAAAAAACAAAACAAAAAAACGGAGGCGCGCATTAATATGATGCGCTCTGCTTCTGCGCCTAAACGGCACGCAGAATAACTTTATAGCTATGCCTTTAATTTGCAAGAAAATGGTTCTTATAAAATAAAATAAAATAATTATATTCTTTAATGTTATCGATAAGAAAATAAAGCAAAATAATATTTTGCGCATTCTCCATGTTTTTATCCCTTTGAAAGATAAGCAAAATCGGAATAGGGGATAAGATAGATTTTAAATTAGCAGTAAGTAGAAAGATTTACCAGTTGCTTGGTCCCAGTTGCCTTGGTTGGTCGCATAGAAGCAAATCATGTACTGGAAATCGAGTAGAGCTGGAATAAGGCTATTGAGCTGATCCGCCAACCAAAAGTCAGCAAAGTTGACAAAGAAGAATGGTGCACAGACCGCCCGACCCTTTAATAGCAAACAAATAAAAATTAATAATAACAAGAAATCTAAGTTAGACATTTAAACTAAGCAAGTTTACCAGAATACGAAGAAACCAGAATCTCGCTCCTCTCATGAACGTATTTGTCGGGTTTAGCATGAAAACGATCATGGTAATGACTAGTGCTAACGGATTAGCATATGCTGGAATCCCTAACGCTGGACTGTACAAGAAACATAACACGCTGATGGACCACACCAGTCCAATAACCGCAGCTAGTTCCATAAGGTTCTAAACCCAGTACAGACAAACTATATACTTGATATCTCAAAGGGAAAAGTAGTTTAAATGGAATGATAGATATACCCCTGGTAGAAGATGGTTTCTCGGGTCCAGCTCAAAAATGAGAACATGGTTGACACCAGAAGACCTCCAACCATGTACGTTAATCCCCATAAGGAATAAGAATAAAGTGATGAGAAGCGGGCCCCTATAGAGTCTAAATATAATCCGCCAATCATCTTGACTTCGATGGAAAATCGAGGATAGGATAACGGCAATAACAAGTACGATAAAGCCTCCTGAAAAAAAGCCGACTTTGAACACAGTCCACGGGGATTGCTGTTCGCCTAAAGGAGGAACGCGCAGACGCTTCATGGCCTTTTGGCGATCCCCTCCTTCGAGCTCGTTAGTAAAATAGGCTTCAGTTTGCTGGATAATGTGGTCGATTTCCTTATTCGTATAGAAAGGAGCACTTTCCACGTTCTCAATACGCCATCTAGCACCGTTTTCGGTCTGTAAAATCTTGTCATGCTTCTTTAAAATCTTCCGAAAGCCCGTGAAATTCAAGTTCTGGTAGTTTTGGAGGAGAATTAGGCTTAAGTAGAACTCGCTAAAGGCTAGTTTGAGATCAACCAGTTTCCGAGTTGGTTGTTCTTTCTTTCCCAGAAGCTTCGAACTTCGTCGGTACCGTAACTGAGCGCGCTCTTTCGAAATTTCCAACTCGCTCACCAATGCCGCAAATTTTCTTGTCGCTTCAGCTAATTTTTCTACAAATAAAAATTAAATTTTTATTAGCACTCATCAAAGATTCCATTTAAATCAAACATTCATTAAAAGAATCTTAAAGAATGCATACAAAATCATTTAAACCAGCACTCTTTAAGATTTTTTAAAATATCATTCGGAATGGTGTACTGAAATGTCCAAAATAAGTACAGATTGATGACTGGATCGAATACTGGCCAGTTCGGAACACGGCGTGGTAAAGTTCATGTTAAGAGAACTCTTTTTTTCTTGTCGAAATTTTTTTTTTCTTTTTCGATATTCTAATGAAACTATTTTTTTAATGTCTCACAATTTTTAAGATTGAAACGTATTTCTGCATACGAAAAGCAACGTTTTTCCAGTTCTTTAGTTTGGGAAGTTTTGGAGAGAAATAAGATTAAGTGGAACTTTTTTTTCGTTGATTGACGGAATGAGTGTTTTTTTTTCGAGTGTCGATTTTGCTGTAAGAAGTAGCTTTCCGTATATCATTTTTTCCATTTATTGTCTGAAAATTTTTTCTATGATTTAAAAAAAGAGACAGAAATTACCTCAATAATTAAATTAATGGAACAAGACAAACTGAATCCTTTTAACGGGATTCTAAAACAAGAAATGAACTTCTTCAACAAGAAAATTAATTCCGTTGGTAAGAATCTTGAGTTCATTCAAAACGAAAATGGGATTTTACAATAAGAATACGTTTTAATGACTTTTGAATACTTTCATAATCAAACCACACATATTCAAACGTGTCCGGATTATTCATTAGTTCCGATCGAAGTGCATTTAAATTAGCATTCCTCTTAAAGGGGGAGTAAGGTTTCAAAATGAAAAAATATGTGTTATAGGAGAGATCAAGTTACATGTTCTGGCTGAAGAACCCCTATGTCAATTATGCATATTAACCGAGTAATTAATTATTTAGCGGTTTAAGCTCCGCCCCTTTACTC
>JAGJRO010000241.1:0-72204 GCA_022832285.1 Lepidurus apus apus | reverse complement strand
CAATTGAAGCCTTTATGACGCTAAACTCCGTCCACTTTAGAAGAAGACGAGGATTAATCTTTTGAGCCGCAGTTATCAATTTCACCAGATTCGTCCTTGGGGTTCGTTATGCGAGGTAAACTTTTTAATTTGAATGAACTTTTTTTGGAAGTTTTTTTTATTAATATTTGTCTTGCCATTGTCTAATAGGCTTCAGATAGAGCTCTGTTGGGCTAATGTTCCGTATTGGGAAGTATCGCGAGTAGGGCCGCTCAGTTTCAGTGTGGTAGCTTGAAATGGTAGCAACGAAGCGTCTCTGGCGTTTGGTGGGCGTGGTTCGGGTACATTGTGGGTCCCGTGGAGGACCAGCAGGCAAGGGACGATATTTCATGTGTGGTGTTGAAGAGGCGGAGTAAGTTTTTAATTCTTTTTTTTTTATTATATACTAATGTTGTTGTTTTTATTCAAATAGGCTATCAATTGGATCTCTTGCGTTATTACTAAACATTATCTTCAATGACATTGTGCCTTTATGTCGTTAAATTCCGTCCATTAGAAGAAAACTAAGATTCGCGTGAGCTGCAGTTATCAAATTCCCCAGTTTCGTCCTTGGCATTCACAACTGGAGGTAAATTATTTTAATTTGAATGAACCAGATTTTTAAAAGTCAATATTTGCTTGGTCCTAGACTATGATGGGCTTCAGATGGAGCACTGTATAGAACGGTACGGGGAAGCACTGGCCAGTCTTTGGCGGGCAATTNAACTGGAGGTAAATTATTTTAATTTGAATGAACCAGATTTTTAAAAGTCAATATTTGCTTGGTCCTAGACTATGATGGGCTTCAGATGGAGCACTGTATAGAACGGTACGGGGAAGCACTGGCCAGTCTTTGGCGGGCAATTCCCTAACCTATACCTGGCCGACTTGATGCGCAAAACTAACGTTAATCACAACTGCGATCTGTTCAGACCAAGGAAGTTGCATACAGTCACCTAGAGCGCTATATCTACATACGACGGATTCCTGCATTGTTTCACGATCCGACTAGTTCATCACTCAAGTCCCAAGAACCTACCTTGAGAATCGTCAATCTTGTGACCATGCGTGAAATTTCGGAACTTTCGGAAGATTAGTATTAACTGGCGAGCCGGGAAATGGAGTTCTTATACGGAAGGGAATGGCTAAGTATGTTTCTACAAACTTGCCTTTTGGTTTATTTATAAAAACGTCTTTATTTTAGTATTTCGATGGACATTAAAACCCAAGAATCCCCAAATTTGGAGACTAGTCAGTAGTACCACGTTCTATAGATCCAAGGTAAGCTTCTAGCAAAGGTTTTACTGATTTAGTTGCCAAACTAATTCTGTTTTCTGTTTATTTTGACCCTTTGAGAAGGTGTTTTATGGAAATGACGCAAGGAGATCGCGTATTCGTCAAGACTTCAACCTGTCGTGTGGTGTGCAATGCTTTCCCTCCCATTCCGCTCAGCCAAACTTCAACCCTGGCCTTTCGTCATCCTTTGAAGAAGAATAAATACCCTCAACTTTAATCCGCTAAGCAGATACTCGGCTACTTGGAGGTAGCTAATTCACCTTCTGTGGGAATTAGGAGAACCAGAAGGAACAGGTATGCCAGNGAAGAATAAATACCCTCAACTTTAATCCGCTAAGCAGATACTCGGCTACTTGGAGGTAGCTAATTCACCTTCTGTGGGAATTAGGAGAACCAGAAGGAACAGGTATGCCAGGAGTGAAAGTGTTGTGGCCGGTTAGGTCTTTTGCAGCAACTTTTTGCTTCCTGGGGGGAAAAAAGTCTTCGTTGGTGCCATTCATTAGGTCTTTAATGGCAAGAACAAAGCTTTCCTGGGGTCTTGGGGTCAAACGGGTTCGTGGAGCCTCGACTAGAGAATGCAACGACGCCGCCTGGCAGGGTTAGAAGTTTCGTCTGTGGACATTCCCGGCTGAGTAAGTTCTTTTATAATTAATTGAATATGGGTAATTTATAGTTATTAATCTTTGACAGGCTTTCACTCCAGTTGGGTCCTTTAGTGCTCCGTATTTGATTCTACCGTGTTGTCAAGATTGTTGCTGCTATTATAATTTCGAAGTGTTCGATCGGTCAAGGTAAGAATCCTTTTTTCTCCTTCCAAAGTGGCTTCCTAGTTTCTTTCCCACCCAAGAGTTCATTTCATGTCAAGTTACTTTTTTTGTTTGGACATTTTGGTAATATGCGGGACATTTCGGAAAGATAAATTGGTTTGAAGTGCTTTAGTAGCTGAAATTTTACCGCTAGTATGGAAGTTTGTCGGATTTTTTTTTCCTTTCGTTCTTTAGGAACTTCCTATACCGATACCGCGAAAAGAGAGGAGTGCGGGAGGAGGAAACTTGGAAGGTTTTTGGTCGTACGATATCCCGAAGCGACTGGCGAAGCAGGGAACTTGGCCGACTTCTGCAAACATTATTCGCCTATTCTCCACTGCTGTTTCCGTAAAGGGCGAAGAAGGACACATTTTCGAGTCTTTTTAGTTTGGAGAGGTAAACGTTTTGCGCATTTTAATAATTTCTGCTGGGTTCCTTCCTCTGTACTAGCTTTTTTTGGGCCATCAAACTCAAGCTAGGCCTAGGGGAGGGGGGCAGGAACAAGATTGCGGAATTCAAGATCCCGGATTTCAGGACATCAAGATTCTTTACCAAACACCTGCAGAGGAATTTGATCGGTGAAACCCCTGCCGTTGAGCAGGTAATACCTTACAAAGTANCCTAGGGGAGGGGGGCAGGAACAAGATTGCGGAATTCAAGATCCCGGATTTCAGGACATCAAGATTCTTTACCAAACACCTGCAGAGGAATTTGATCGGTGAAACCCCTGCCGTTGAGCAGGTAATACCTTACAAAGTAGGGGGGGGCCGGATTCAAGATTGCGAAATTCAAGAACTCAAGATTCCAAAATTCAAGATCGCAAGATTCAAGAACTTAAGACTCAAGATCGCAAGATTCAAGAACTCAACATTCTTTCCAAAAAACCTCCAGAGGAATTTCTTCTGGGGTTAAAGGTCTTTTTTCAACTCTTTTTAGTCATTTTCGTCCGTTTTCAGGTCTTTTTTTTAGCTATTTGCGGGAATCAGTCGGTTCGCATGAAGCGTTTTCTTCGTGTGAAAGATCCATGAGGAACGCCGAGGATCGGTCTGGTTTCTTCTTGGGGTTAAAGGTCTTTTTTTAAAAGTCATTTTCCTCCGTTATTAGGTCTTTATCGTAGGTGAAGCCCCTGCCGTTGAGCAGGTAATATCTTACAAAGTAGGGGGGCCGGATTCAAGATTGCGAAATTCAAGAACTCAAGATTCCAAAATTCAAGATCGCAAGATTCCAAAATTCAAGATTCAAGATCGCAAAATTCAAGATTCAAGATCACTGAATTCAAGAACTCAAGATTCAAGAGGTTCAGATGAATGTACACTCGTTTTCGCTAAAGTGGGCGACACAGACCCAGGTGGTACCGGGAGATACCCCTGCCTTTGAGCAGCTAATACCAGCTAATATCTAGCTCTGGGGGACCCATAGCCATGCCAAGGTGAAATAATAAAATGAGCTCCCCGAAAACTCACCGCAAAAATTTCGAAATAACGATGCGAAAAAAGGAAAAAGTAAGGTCGACTTGGCCAACGTCTCAAACGTATGCAACTTGTGTTGTTGTTTTTTATTGTCACCGAAAATCTACAAACGCGATTCTGGACAAGTTTTATCCTTCTCAAAAGTGATGTGGCTTTTCATACGTTTTCTGTTTTCACACTCGTCTTGGGGTGCTTTCCCCTGCGGACGTGTTTGTGGGCCTTTACACTTACGTGTAAGTTTTAAACATGTTGTTGATGAATTGATTTCATGCGTACTGATACTATTTCTCTTTTCTTCTAGTTTTCGGTGGAGAAAGGAAGATGAAGGTCTGACCAGTCGATCGAGAAGCCACTATTCAGGGACTATAATTGGTACTGCTTCGTTCTGTAGATCCACGGTAAGCTTCTAGAAAACATTTTATGGATTGAATTGCCAAACTAATTATGTTATCGTTTTGTTTTCTGTTTATTTTGACCCTTAGAAAAGGTGCTTATGGAAATTAACCAGGAGCGTATGGCCCGTGAAGCGAAGAAAGCCGCCAAATTGGAAAAAAGGTTATGGACACTCACTGCCGGCTATCAAGCGCGCGCGCAATTTATTAGCCAATAAAGCTGCCTGTTGAACTTTTGGGGCTTATGGTAACGAATGGAGGTGAGTGTCTTGTTTTATTTTATTTTCTTAATCGACACTGAATGTTTTATGGGTGTTACTCTATATTCTTCGTTATTTTTTAGTCGCTGGCGTAGGATGTGAAACGGCAAACGGCTTGATAAAAACAACTACAGCTACGTTTTGACCAATCGCGTCGCCAGCTGGAAGAGCCCGAAGGAATTCAAGTGTGGGTGGTGGGCTCAATCCTAAAAATTATGCAAGTGAAATGTTTTGCTACCCCGGAATTCCTTATTGGCCTATTTTTTGTACCAATTTCAAATAAAAGTGAAAATTTGTAGAATTTCTGGTGGTTTTTCTTAAAAACTAACCTTCCACTACTTTCAGCTCCCCTGAGCTCCCCTGACTTCAGTCAACCTAACCTTGACCATCCGTAACCTCTCCTGACCTCAGCTAATCTCCCCTGATTTTTTTTGTGATCGGTAATTTTTTAAGCAAAAGCGAAAATTTGGGATGTTTTGGTGATTTTTCATAAAAATCCGCCAAAAAAGTGGGCGTGGCATCCAAAAAGGACGAATCCTATTGGTGGATTGGACCAAAAAAGGGGGCGTGGTCTATTTTCGATCTGGGAAAGCGTTTTCAGGGCTTTTCTCCATAAGGAATAATGCTGTATCAAGGGGGTCCTTCAAAAATCATCAAAAATTGAGAGCCTCGCCCCTTTCCCTGTTCCCAACTCCCCTGCTCGGTTTCCTATCCCCGATATTCGAGCTCGTAATGCCGAAGCATCACAATTTCGAATATAGGAATAGGAACCTCGCCGGGAAGGCATTAGTACAGGGAAAGGGAACCATTTAATATTTCGTTTTTTTCGACGAAATAAAGTGCCTCGACCGGGAATCGAACCGAGGACCTCTTGGTCCCCAGTCGTGCGTGTTATCCACGCTGTCATGGGCTTTGCTTATCGTTGAAACATCTATAAATGGAAAATTTGAACAAGGCTGATGTATTGTACAGGGTTATGTACGGTTATATTGAGGAAATGTATATACTATATAGGTAAATAAAAAAGGTATTAAATTTGTTTAGATTTATAAAAATATGACCATTCACCTACAGCCTAACCGTATATTCTCTAAAAGTGTGAATGATTATACCGTGCCTCTTTGTATGTGAACCTTGCGGGAAGGCATAAGGAACAGAGAAAGGGAACCTTTAATATCCCGTGCCTTTTTTTTAACAAAATAAAGTGCTTCGGTCGGTATCGAACCAAGGACCTCTCGTTCGCCGTAACCACTCGATCATACGCTTATATTTTTTGTTGACAAGTAAAAATAATTAAAAATAATTACAAAACCATGTATTTGCTTTAAATTATTTTTATTAAAAGCTCTCAAGTACAATACAATTTTTCAATGACAACCTATGGTCGCTATGGACCGTAAACTTATCTGCCAGTCACGTCCAGTAATGTAAGTTATGTCTTGAAGCCACTATAAACAATGTGGAGGGCGCCAAATTCAAACAGCTAAGACACTTATAGATTTTACGGAAATCAGGCTTCAAACAAATCGCCGATCAATTATATGGGTTTAATGGGCATGCATAATAAAGTGAATAATTTATGTTCTTTTTTTGCGTAAGACTTTTATTTTACCCAAAAACAACTTCCGAAAGAACACTGGGCGTTTGGTTACTTCGGGTAGAAATAAAAAGGGAATAACGGGACATGATGCGATGCGTAATTAAAAACGAAAAGGAAGTTATGAAGAAAGATTAGACAATTAAATCTACTAGGGATGTCACTAACATAACCAGTTTAACCAAAGAGATGAGTAAAGAAAAAAATTAGCAACAATTGGAGGCAGAAAGCTTTGGGAATTTGTTTGGCCACTTTAAATTCCACTTTTTTTTTGTTTCTTATTAAGCACCCAATTTTTCCGTTTTCTTGCATAGGGAAGCACAACACAACAAAATGCAAAGAAAAAAAAGATACAAGTCCCAACCGAATTCTGTCCTTTCCCTTACGCACTTTTCAAAGTCCTCAAATCCAATTTTTCTTCCACACTCTCACTTTTCCTTAGAGCGTAAAGGAAACACCCATGCCCACACACTGACACACATGACGGACAAAAGCACACAAGACGAGAACTGACTTAGCCTAATTGAAGGAAAAACTCTTGCAATCCTTGGCATCAAGTAAAAATTTGCTTGCTTTATACAACTGGTCCGAAAAAAAAAAGACCTTATTCCCTCAGGAGATTCACTCGCCAATGGTACGTAAGAAGCCTTGGTATTCTTCTTCCGTAAATAAGACTTTCGTAGCAAGACTCTCGATTGGGGTCTGTCGTTTGCGTCGAATGGGTTGGCTGGTCACGTCAATGCATAAAACCACGAATCGGTTATGACAGGCCAGTTTCTCCTGGGCTAACACCCTCCCGTGCTTGAGATTCGATGCCAAACCCACCAAAGAAGAATCGTTCGAAGACCACGAGTCGCAGTAGGCATCCGAAGAAAGCTCGCCTTGTACATCTGTTCCGTGCCACAAATGTTTCTGGGGCCTAATACAATGATTTATTTTAAATAACTTCCTAAATCTGTTAAGAGTATAGGAATTTCTTTCAATTCTTACCAACTATTATCCGTCATGACCTCCTTGCCATCAAAACTGTACAGGCGAGGAGCGTAGAGGAATTTGCCTTCTGATCTATCAAAGATTGCATTCCATGACGAGAAAAGCAAGTCTCCCTACCACAAAAAAGCAAAAAAAAGAGTAATAATTAGGAAATTAATGTTTAAGGAATTGTAAGATGGCCATACTTTAGCGTTGACTACGGGCAAATGACGATCCGACGTTCGTACCACGGAATTCATGTTTTGTAGTCGCGAAGAAATCATTGCTCGGAAGGTGCCTCTTAATCCGGCATGACGAGCTTGCTTATAACAAGAGTAATCCAAGCCGCGTATTCCTTTTCCATCTCCAGACACTGCTTCGTTCAACGCAATGGCTCTTAACTACACAAAAAGTAATTTAATTAACAAGAGATAATTATTTTCAGACCAAAAAACAAACAAAAAATACAGATTCTACTATAATGTACAGTTCTGATAAAATTATAATGTTATAAACCATGAAAATTTTTCCTAAAGTTTAAGAGTATACCTCCGCAAGAGGCTCATCAGCCTGTTCCTCTTCCTTTTGCGACGAATGAAGGTTAGCGTGTTAGTAAAAGCATTAAAAATCTAAGTAAAAAACAAAAAATCGTAATACTTACACTAGGTCCTTCCACTTGATTAATTAGATGCGAAGATTCATAGACATGAGTGGGTGGTTCGGTGGTAGAGGTTGTCGTGACTGGGGGAACGGTGGGCACGGGTACAAAACTTCCCATCTTGGGGGGAAAAGAGACACAAAATGCAAATGAATAAAAAATATAAGAAAAATTGATTAATTTTTCTATGAATTATTGAGATTTTAAAAACACTTACAGCTACATATTGCCAGCCATTCTTTACACGGACGACCAGAGATTCTTCTTCCACAAGGAAGGCAACAGTACCTAGTAGACTCGTATCCGATACCTTTGAAAAAATATATTTGTTATATTGTATAGCTTTTTTTCTTTTTACAAAATTCTTAACCAAAAGGAAACTCTTTTTTTAATTACCTTTAATAAGGCATCCAAGTTGTCGAAAATCACAGCTCCAGGTACAACTCGCACTTCTGATGCCCCTGAAGTAGTCGATGAAACGGGGATACCTTTACGACAAAATAATCGAAAATGACTTACAAATCTAACTCAATCCAATTTTAATAAAAATCGGCGCATGTAATTCAAAACTACCATTAACTTCTCCCGAGACTAGCAAATTTCTCAGCTCTGAAATTGCCTTCCCTTTACCCACTTGAAGCAGCATGAAAAATACGCGTCACTCATTAGATTTCAAAGTTTTCAACCAAACCCTCTTAACTGAATTTCACAATCTAAAAATTCTTTCACTTACTGGGACGAGGAGGACTTGAAGGTACTGCAGGTAGGCCAGGTAAACCAGGCGGGCCCTAAAAAGGAATAAAATTATCAGTAAACTACCACTCCAAGTGAAATTAAACCAACTGAAATCAATTATTGAGGTTTCTCGCCCCAACTGAGAAACAAACTCTTAAAGTCAAAACCACAGTACATATAGGTTTGCAAACCTATACACTATGGTCAAAACTTGGAAGGCAAAAAAAAGACAAATACTCACTGGGGGCCCAGGAGGTCCAGGAACTGGAATATATTGTGGGGTACGGTCACCCACAGACGGGGTCGCAGGCCCGGGTGGGCCAGGGGGTCCTGTAGGGCCAGCATCACCCCGATCACCCTTGACAGGACTCGCCTATAAGATAAAACCACCCAACCATACTTAATACAAGTTTTTAACCATCCAGGGAAAGTTAAAGATCAAGATATGATAAAAAAAATGCACGATATAACTACAGTACTGACTATTTTTTATATTATATATATTTAAAAAAAAAAAAAAAATACTACTATTATTTTTATAATATATTAAAAAAAACTCACGCCAAACCATCCGCCAGGTGCGTTAACCACTTCACCCGGTTCGCCTTTATCTCCTTTGATTCCTGGAGTTCCCACTCCGGGCGGTCCTGGTCTGCCTTGTCGGCCCTAAAATACCACAAAAAGACAAATTGTTAGTTTAATTTGCATAATTGGTGAGGAATAGAAACAAGAGAAGTCGAGAAAGTACAAAAATACCTTGCCACTCTACGGTGTATGAAATGCGTGAAAGTTTGACAAACATCAGACACAACTTGTTATTAAACAATACAAAAATGCTAAAAACTTGTACACAGTTTTTACTCTAGTAGAAAAAACTAACTTCACAAATGGAAAATTTACCGATTTTTATGGAATTTCTTATATAAATGTCATAAATAAACTTACGGGCCAGCCAGAAACGCCTATTTCTCCGTCTTTGCCCGGGACTCCAGGAGGCCCTTGAGGTCCACCGTCTCCTTTTTTGCCTCTTCTGCCATCTTTGCCAGCGTCACCTTTATCACCCTGAACACATACAAAAAAGAAAAAAGAAATTAGTTAGCACAAGACAAAAAAAAAAAAGATGATGCTCTTAGAAACTTGTTTCGCTAATTTTTAGAAAACAAAAACGAGTCCAAGCACTCCAAGCCTACAAGATAAGCGTCCAAAAAGTGAGAACACAGAAAATGTAACATGAAATCTACCTTCAAAGTGCCGCTTGTATCGATAGTAGCTACTGGCCCAGGAGGGCCCACATCTCCTCTATCTCCTTTCCCACCACTCTCGCCTTTAGTTCCCGGAATTCCATCTAATCCACTGTCGCCCTTTGGTCCCACCCGTCCAAGATCACCTTTGTCACCTAAAAACGAAAGAAAATGCCCACAGTTCTCAACTCAACGTCTTAGGTTACACTTTGCATATGTAACTCTACCCCACAAAAGATAAAGGTAACAAAATACGATCCACTCCTAAAACTTAAAAAATTACGCGAATTAGTAAACCTTAGAAGCTCAATACTTGTTATAGGTAAACCGATGAACTGAAGATAAACTACAAACTGCAGTTAACATTTTTAAAAAAAGACCACCCCCAAAAGAAAAAGAGAACTAAATCTTTAAATAGCGTAAAAGAGGTAGTTTACATATAATCAACTTATAGAAAGCAATGGAACTAGTAAATGATAACCTCACCTTTGGGTCCAACTTCACCAGGAATACCCTGAGGACCTATATCTCCTTTAGCCCCAGGCGACGTTTCCGACCTCCAAGACCCAGAACCATCTTCAGACCTCCAAGACCCAGAACCATCTTCATCTCTCATCGCCCAAGGCAACCCAGGAGGTCCAGCAGGCCCCGTATCACCTACAATAAGGAAAATCCCTCTTTTTAGAATCTGCCTCAGAATTTTATTTTTAAAATTAATTCAAAGATTCACACCTTTAATTCCTGGAATTCCATTTCTGCCTGGTTTGCCTTCAGCGCCATCAGCTCCTGCCCTTCCAGGCTCCCCTTTCTCGCCCATAATTCCCATCGGTCCATCTCTTCCTCTTTCCCCTCTGTCTCCTTTGCTCGCCACATCACCACGATCTCCTTTAGGTCCTATTTCAAATTAGACACCCAAAAAATAAGAATCATACATAAGAATTAAGATGTCGGCGTCAACTATCGCTCTGTTAGTGAACATAAATGGGAACGAATTCTCCAATTGCTCTCTAATGTCAGAAATGGCGTAAATATAGAACTACTTAAAATTATAAACAAATAAATTTAATATTATTATTTTTACCTGCTTCTCCGCGTTCTCCACGAACTCCTGGTAAACCCACGTTACCCAGGTCGCCTTTAGACCCTGGGGGACCGGGCCTACCCAAAGGGAATCCCATACCGGAACCTTCCTGCAAAATAGATAACAAAAGAAAGCATGAAAATCACCAATTTTACTTCATTAACATAAATGCAATTTGTGTGACTTTTCGGCCACTCCAAGCACGCTAAACCTCAAAAGGCAAATTTCCCACTATTCCGTGGGAGGACCTCACCCTTTTATTTCTATGTGGGAACTCAAGATTCGTCCAATACAAAAATTAGAACAAAATTTGCATAAAATTTGCGGTATTTCATTAAACTAAAGAACGCTTTTTCCTGCCATCAACTACCTTGTAATTACGAGGTTTCCAATCCGTCTGACGAGGTAAGCAATTCAAAATATAATAATCGACATTAGATTTTATAAGAGTAAATCGCAATTTACGAAAGAAACAGAAAATGCAGTACAACTTACATCGAATCCCAGCAAAGCTCCACCTATTGGCGTTCCAGGTGGTCCTGGCGGTCCCTGAATCCCAGGAACTCCATTTTTTCCATCATGGCCAGGCTCACCTAACGTGTTTTTCAGGACAAATTACAAAATTATCAACAGAATAAAATTTAAAAAAATATTATACCTTTAGATCCGATCATGCCTTCTCGGCCAGTAGGTCCAATATCTCCACGCTCCCCTTTCGGTCCAGGCATCCCAATTTCACCTCTTTCTCCAGGATTACCGGTTTTTCCCTTCAGGTAAGCAACAAATCCATTATTTTATATTTCTTCACATTTTAAAACGATACACTTACAGGTAAACCAGGAATTCCTGCGTCTCCAATTTCTCCTTTCGGGCCTGGAATTGGCTGTGGCATTAATGCTATGATCTGCGACTGGAGAGTGGTCTCATTACACCCGCATTGTTGTTGCCCGGCAGTCACGCGATTTCCCTAAAATAAAATGAACAAAAATAAAAATAAGATTTCTCGCCAAATCGCATTAACAGCGTCAAAATTCCCAAGAAAATATGTAAGCTACGTAATAAAAGCTTCTACAGACCTTTAGTCGTCTCCTCTATGAAAATTCGCGTATAAAAAAGGAAACAAATAAAGAAAATGTCTAATTCCAAAGTTAATCCAAGAGGTAGAAGGGATTCAGTGAAAAAGTATTTTACCATGTCGTCGCCAGTTGCAGGGATCATATCCGCCACTCCAGAGCTTCCTTTCTCCCCAGGTGGTCCCTAAATGAATTGAAACATTGAAAGACAAGGATTATTAAAAAAGCCGCCAATGAAATAACTTAAAAAATTAATTACCCGAGGACCTGGCTCGCCTTTTTCTCCCTTTTCTGCTCCTTGAAGGCCAGGATGTTGGATATGGATTCCCTCGACCACATTGTCTGCAAAATCAGGACATTCACCAGCACAGGCTAAGTTTACGTATGTCGAAGACGGCAGAAATTAACCAAAAATGAAATCAAAAGTAAATAAATTAAATTAGGGCACACAAATGAACCGAAGTAATTTCCTTTAAACTCAATAAATTTGTTTCTCCCTGTCAGACCACACAACAAATAATAATAATCGAAGTTCTTCTCACGCTGTATGTGGTTTTAATTTTAGCTTACGGAATAAACGAGGAAATCCCCGCAAAAATGGTGCCGAGACTCAAAGTGATTGGTCATGATTTTTCTTCTGTTGTCTGAGTCCATCACTCATCATTTCCAGCAACTCGTAAGCTTTAGACTATTATAGTCTGTCTAAGGAATGAAACCTTAAACCAACGCCTATTTCCTCAACAAAGTTGGTACGGTATTTGTTACGCGATATCCTTTTCTTCGCTTTAATCTTCTCTTGCCGAAGAAGAATCAGCTTTCTTTGTTCAACACAATTGCAATGATCGGAAGGCTTTAGTTTAACGACCTGAAGTCTTATTCCCCCGTCTCTAGTTTCTATACAATCTCCATATCCCAAGTTTTGCCGAATCAAGTTCACAAACAATAACCATTCAAACGCACCAACGGTCAAGTAATACGACCTGCGTCACAGTTCCTACTAGGCTCGACTGTGAGAACGGGTAAACAGGAAGAAGTAGTACAGTATTGCTTTTCTTTCTTCCGTTTTCCTTCTTTACCTGACAATAACTGTTCCAAACAACTACAACTAAATTGCACGATTTTTATCCCTTAAAAAACTGGTAAGAATGAGCTTTTCTCAAAGAAAACATGACAAAATACTACGAACTGCACAACTCACTTCTCACTAGGCGTGGCTGTAAAATCCAGTTAAAAATGATAAATTCTCTGTTAATCTGCCGTTCCTAGTTAATTCGCTCGAAAAAAAATAAAATAACAAGGAATTAACCCTAACGAAGCTCATCTGTCATAGGTAAACTGCTTCCAAAAGAAAGCAAACAACAACAGTAAAACTTCCCGTAAAGAGCGTAGACACAACTCTGGCCCACAAATAAAATTTCAAACGGCCGCAGACAAGCAACTCGAGCTAAATTTACACCTGGTCTCATAGGTTCTCAAGTTAGAAAACGGAATTCTTTCCTCTGACGAAGATAGGCTCTTGGGTCTACTCGAAACGTCGAAAGGTCCAACAGCCTCGGATATTTCGGGAATCTACCTCTTTGACAGCAAAAGCTTGTTCTCATTCTTGTCTCCCACACATACTCTTTTCCTCTCACTTAAACCTCGTCACACGTCTACTCAAATTAGCTAAGTCTGCTCGCTTCCATTTTCCCTCCGCTTCTCTGAGCAATGTCGAGCCCAAATATGCCTAAATTCCTCGCAACCGTATTCCCTACAAACCCTTTACTCTTTTGCATAAATCTAACTAAACCATTTGTATACCTTTCACGGTTCAAATTCAAACCAACTCGGGTATCTAAACTCCACAAGATCTTTCCCAAGGGACAGAAGACCCCAAAGCGCGAGACAAGACCGCAAAATAAGAAATCCTACACTTATTCCCACCAATTTGCAAAATTGGGTATAATTTCTTCTGAGTTCCCAAACACGCTATTTTCATCTATCTTTTCCCAGTCTTTAAGTACTAAATCATAATTTCATCCCAAAATTCTTCAAAATTCTGAAATTGGTCAAATAAAACCTCACAGAAATAACTACTCCCAATAATTACTTATCGAGAAAATTAAAAGCACATAAAAACCGAACTCCTGGCAAAAGTTAACCTCCAAACCCATGTGCTCAAGAGATTCTTCAAACTTTCTACTCAACTTCTCCATCCCTAGTCTCAAAATAAACGTTATTAGCCCAGGAATAAGCCATTAAGAAACCAAATTTAACAGCAAATTATACCTCCGGGTAATCCATCATTGCCAGGTGGCGGAGGGGGTATACTTGGGGGAAGTTGTCCGTTATTAATCCCATCTCCGCTTCCTAAATCTCCGCTGCCAAACAGATCCGATTCGTCTCCCTATTAAACCGCCCAACGAAAAGGTAAAAAATTATGCTTGAATTATTAAATCTTCGAAAATCACTTGAAAATAGTCTTTCAAAACCAAGCTTCAATGTACAGAAATCCCAGCACCGCATAAAAAATCGCACACAAAACTTACAAAGTTAAAATCCTCGTCATCCAAATGTCCCGAACCTTCACTGTTGGAAAATGTCTATACGGAACATAAAAAAGGAAAAGAACAAAGAATAGATAAAGATAAATCAGGCATAAATGGCATTCCAAATTAAATACAATTTTTAAAACACACTAATTGAACATAAACAACACATACAGAAGCAGCTGTTGAGCACGATCTTTTGAACGAACACATCTTTCAAATCATCTTACCGAAAAAAACGAGTATTTTTGTTTAAAAAAAAGAGAAGATACCAAAATGAACAACCCAGAAATACAAAAGCATGCGAACCTGCATTCGAAAAAAAAAATGTGAAAAGGGACACGATCCAAGAGACAGACGCCCTTAAACGAAGTTTATGACAAGTATAGACGAATTTTGTGGGGAAAAAAAATCGGGAAAAAGAAAAGGTGAAAGGTGTCACGGAGATAAGACGTTTCTTAGGGCCAATTGTGGTGTAATCTTCTGGTTAAAGATGCTAAAGACCTTTTCTGTCGAGGATTACGGGGACATTTCCCTTCTACACATCTTTCCACCACATCTTGCTATAACATAAGGTCAGAAATTTCCCCCGAATATTCTCCGTTCTACCCAAAACGAAGGTCTCAAATCTCAATGCACCCCATAATATTGGGAGTCATTCATTTCCATGTCAATTCCAAATTCCAAGATACAAAAGACACCTAATTGCTTTGCTTCGATGTTCTGCGCATGACAACGGTCTTCCGAGTGGCTAGCTTATAGGTAAGCACAAGAGATATCGACACAAGAGATTTCAAAAGGTTTAACGTAAATGTGAAGTCATCAAAACCTACAATTTATTTGAATCATTCTTCTCCATTTGTCACCCAGAATCGAACTTTCGACGCTTTAAGGCTCCCACGTGGCTTCCCTTGTTACACGAGGCTACCACGAGGTGGCGCGCAATGTTTTGCATGAGTGTATATGAACGCGCATAGAACTTTTATAACCACGTACTTGGCACGAGATTTTTCTTTAGAAAATCCAAAAATATCTAGGGCACAACACTATTCAAATGCGCAATTTTGCTTTTTTTCTCTCGCGTAGGGGAAAAATTCGTTTATATTTTCCAAATTAATGAAGGCAGAAATGAAAAAAGTAAAATTGTCTCGTCCGTTATACTGGTATTGCCTACATTACTGTAACGAAGCTTTCTAAAAACGTGTTCAGTAGTCTCTCCCAGGTTTCCGCATGCAGCAGCCAAACTTGAAAACCTTCAAGGTAGTTCTACAACTTAAACCAACGTTATGCACCGTCCCCTGTCATTTCCATTAGAAAATTGTTCTTAGAACAAAGCAACCGTTTAGCAAGGTAATTTGCGAACAGGGCGTTGCGAAAAACGACGCTAATGACCTATTTGCACACGGGCCAAGTCCTAGAAAAAAACTTCCCAAAAAAACTGCGTTCCTCTTTAAGAGCGCTTCCGCAGCAACAAATTCTCAACGTCTGGTGTTGGGGTCTTCTCAAAATGCAACAGAAACGATAAAAGATAAAGTTTTAAGTGGGTTTAGGGAGGAAGCAGACCCAGTGGTGTTATAAAAAGGTTGCTTCGGTGTTTTCTGTTACTTTTCTTCGCTGTTTTTTCATTATTATCACGCCAGATCAACCGGATCCGCCCACTTTAAAGGGCGGGAGGGGTCTTTAGCTGTCCCCTCTCCATTTCGAGAACAATACACGTCTACTCCATTCTCTTTTTTTGTCTATTCCTTGGAACATAAAGCTATCACGATATAAAAACAAGTGTTTTGAAAATCCCAAAGAAAAAGGCGAAATTAAGCTATTTTTTGGTATTTTTTTAAAAGAGATAACAATTCGCATTTCATTACAGAGACAAATCGAGCTAGTTCAAGCTACCAGTTGTATGTGTCTGTCATAAAACGTCGTAAAGTATCCTCTTTTTTGTTATTCACGCGCAGGAAAGCTATATAACAGCGTCATTAATTACTGCGACCCAAAACCGGTCGAGTTCTCGCTTCATAACTTAAATTGTCCAATTAGACAGACAATTTCCTCGTAAAAGCTGCCAAATTTACTTGCAAAAAGTGAACTTAAAAAACAAAGCCAAATACCAAGTACCATTTTAGTTTAGATGTTTTACTTTTTTGCCAATTTTTTTTTTTAATTTTTCTTTCTCAAAGATTTTTGGAATGCGATTAGTGTGCACTAAGGTATTTCAGACGCGACATTAATAGGGCAATAGTGTTGCCAATGTGATTTTTATTAAGTTATTAAAATAAAATAAATTAAGGCTCCCGTGTACTTTAGCTTATTGACGGGAAAAAAGTCACAGATGGCGCTGATGTTTGTTATTGTTTTTAGCCTTGCGTAAGAAAATAAGAAAAGAAATAGATAAATAATTGCCGGCAAAGTTTCTACGCTTGTTTTGTTTCTGAAAATAATTTGCCACCACGGTTTGCTCCCAAATCAAGTCGTCAAATTTTCTGAATAAGATTTCTCGAAAACGGCTTGTCAGATTTGAAAGCAATCTAAAACAAAAGTTTTCTTTTGTTAGTCGCTAGTGCACAACCAAAGGACAGGTTTTTAGATGACGTATTTCTCACAGTTGCAAACTTCATTTGCGTATTGCTAATTTATTACTAATTGAGAAAAATTGCGCATTGGTTGTGCACTACCTGTTAGCAAGCTCGAGATTACTGTCAAAGAATTTTTTCATTTACATGCACTGGTTTTCTCAAAAAGTTGTTCCGAAATTCCCCATACTAACCGCCTATACCGAGCTAAGGTACACGGGAGCCTTTTTACAGTTAAATTTATAAAAAAATCAGCTCCAAAATCTGAAAAAAAATCCTTTAAATTAAAAAAATAAAATTAAAAGAACCTAAAAAAAGATTCAAATCTCTTTGACGGACTAAATCTGTTATAAATGGAAAATCGTTTTTGCTCGTTAACAAACATCTCGTCCACACCCAAACGCTGTGCGCATAAATCATAGAGTTTAAGGCGATTGGGAACTTCCCCCAGAGGGTAACTGAATCCAAGCCACTGATAAAAAAAAATTAAAAAAAAAAAAAAAAAAAAAAATTGCTGTCCGACAATCTTTTGCAAATAGAAGCCAAAAGTTATCTTCGAGTGAACCAAGCTGGGGGTCTTCTCATCATTTCTTTGGTATGAATCACTGACTTTTTTTAACACAACTTTTATTGGCTGGAACGACCAACTTTGCCAAAGGCTATCGAATTAACCGAGTCAGTTTTGGCAAGCTGAACAAATTTGCATATTAACGCGTTGCATGTGTGTGAGAGAACTCCCAAGAAATACTAAGTGACAGCTTTATGACGAGCGGATCTCCCCAAAACTAGGGCAAGGCCGGTGAACTACGGCATCACGTTTTAACCTTCTTCCCTTTCGAGCGCCTGGGGCTATAGACAATGGCGCACATGTGATTTAAAAATATTTTTTATTTATTTTTAATTACTTTTAAAAAATTACACGAAGGAAATGGCGGAGGTTTTCCAGCGATTCCAAGGTGTAACGAACTCTATAACTAAAACCGCAAACAGCAACAAGGTATATTACATGCGGGTTCGTGACTGAGAGATTTGGGTCTTGGTATTTTTCTGTCTGGCGGAATAAATTAGTGATCCCGTGCCAAATTTTGCGGTTTGCAACTTGACTCATGGTAGAGCTTCAGTCCTTACCCAGCCAATCAAAGTTTAGAAAAACCGTGTTGGGTTGAAGAAAGGGGGGGAGGGGGGGTTGATCGAACGCAGTTATGTATCTGGTGACGTCATTTGATAGTTCCTTATTTTGATTTTTAACGACGTTTTCCGCTTGATACTGCAATAAAATGATAGAGCCGTACCAGCGGTACTGGCTATCGAATGTTTGGTGACGTCATCAACATTTCGCAAACGTTATGCGAAGTACGGCGTGTGGGGTATCTGCGGACGTGGGTTTGCCAGCTGTATGCTGTGTTAACTTAATCTTAGCGATTTAAAGCCTCAACATTTCAATTCTGAAAATCACGAATCTTGTCGAGTTTAAATCGCGTATGACGACACTAAGTCAATAGATTTTGGCAAAAAATCGTGTCCCGCAAGCCCTTCAACCGACAAGACGCTATCGAACATTGCTTTTCGTTGAGCAAGTGACGTCATCAACTGCCAACTATCCGCCATAAGTATGAAATGCGGAGTATCTCCACTAGCTAGGATTTTGCACAAGATTCGCACGTTTTCGTTACTTTTAACCGTCTACAATGCGATTTTGATCGCTTCTCAACCCCGTTTTCCCTCTTCGGACCAGCTGCAACGGTTAAATTAGCAATCTATTCCAGTAAAACCCTCGAAGATACCCAATAGTGTACCCCCCAACGTAAAAGAGGGACAATGAGTTATGGATTCTGATTGGCATCAAGTAAAGTCGTTATCGACAAACTGGTCATAAATCGGGTCCCTTTCGCGTCAAAGGTAAAGGGAATGCGATAAGATCGCTGCCCGCATTAGAGAGTATTGTTGTCGCCAAAAAGGTTATTGCCAACCTCGCACAAATCTATTACGGCTGACACACACACACCTGGTCCTTCTTTTCCCAAGCGCTAGCAAAACAGAAGCCCATGCAGTGCTCCCAAAATCTATAGAAGCTCTTTACGACGGAGAAAGTGTCTGGAATGACTCGCTCGCCTACTTTTAGCCTCTTCACGGCCGTCCTATGCTCCCTACGCAATCTAAAGTCGTATAAGGTCGTAACAAACACTCATTCCAGACGTCATTAAAAACTCAGCAAAAAAAGACTAAACTACTTTCCAGCTTAGCGTGGTCTCTGTCTCCCTCTTTTTTCTCGAGGGTTTAGAGAGACGATCATGGTATGTAACAGGCAAAGCAATAGCTGTTGACGTGCAGACAGCTTTTTCACACCCCATAAAAGCAAACTTTCCCCAAACCGCAAACCGCCAACGTATTTGGAATTTTTTTAAAAGAACATTTTCAAATTAAATACCACGAATGATTGACTCGATTTTGTAGTCATTTCATTGGTAATTACATTGAAAATGAATTTATTTAATAGATTATTCCGGAATTTTGGGTGCTACCATCAAAGGCTTTCCCGCTAGAATGACGTCAGCCACAAGTATTAGAACCTTGTTTTGGCTTTCTGCTCTTAGTCTACTAGTTTTCAGCGTTTTCGACCGTAGAAACCTATTGGGGACTTTGCTTGAGAAAAATTCAACAATTTTCGTTTGCTGGCAAAAATTAATTGTCCTTGTATGAGAATAAACTAATGGTAACCCAGTAACAGACTTCGGCCTAAACTGAAAAAAAACTAACAAAACGAACGGTTATAAGCATACGTGTACAATTGCTCCACCCCCGGGGCGGTGCTTGTCGAAAATAAACAACACACGAATTGTTCGTTTTTCGAATATGGATTTCAATAGCAAATTATTACTTTTTTCTATGCTGCATTTAATTTCTTCCCTTTTTGAATCAGTTTTTGGCATTATTCTGACAATTGAAGATGTTGACGGAATAATTGTCTCCCACTGGTTGTTTGCAACTTACGCTCTTGACCCAAAATTCAATACTTCGAAGAAAAATCGTTGATTGCCAATTAAAATAATTAAAAAGTAGCGTATTCTTGATAAGCACATAGTCTCTCATCGACATACGCATCTAAACAAAAGAATTAAATAAAAAAGGGGGCGGGGTTAAGTTTAAGTCGGCTTATAAGTCGACTTAAACTTTCGTCAAAACGAACACGGCTTTGGTTATAATAACACTAAAATAAAAGTTGTAATGTAGAATGCCATGCGTAATTTGGAGATAATTCGTTATTTGAAAATTTGCCAAATTACAAACACATGGTAAAAGGCGGCACAATTAGGAAATTTTAACAATAATTACGTACATTCAATGTAAAATTAGCTTACGTGCTTAAATTTGTTAAATTACACCCATCACAGAGGTGACTCCAAATGAACATTTCTCAGTTAATTACAACGTCAGTTTTTTTTAAAAAGTCTCCACGTACACGACCATGTCACGTATCAATCTTCGTGTTATTTCAGCCCAAACACGATTCCAGTTAGCAAAACCCTTTAAATCACAACCCAAAAAAAAAAATAATTCAAAAGAGAGTCGCGTCCTAAGAACCTGTTCTTTCAAAACTTCCTAAAAGGGACCTCTTCGGGCTTCCTAACTAATAAACGCTGCTGGCAAACATCAATACAAACACTATTGAGTACCCTCCTTATTCACGACATTTGCATAGCACTCTAAAGGAACGAAAAGGAACGAAAGGAAACGTCTCTTCCTAACGAGCTCCAAGTTTTCTCCCGCCATCAATATTTTCACCCGTTAAAGATACTCAGTCAAAAGAAGGGTGGGAACAACATAACAGGAGGTGGGCCTCCATGTCGGAGTGTTAGATGTCTTCATAAATTCCTTCGCAGAACCTTTTTCCCTTATCCCCCCCTTTCTTTAAGGGATAAGAAATAAGAAATCTTGGAAATCTTTCGCGCTCTTGTATCAAGCAGGCCAAAGAAGCTAAAGGGCGTTAAGGTCTATAAAGTACTCATAACGATCTAATGTATTGTCGGGGGGAAACCTTAGACTAGGGAATGAATCTTCAACCTCCCTTTTCCGAAAAATGTCAATGGCGCGTGACCAAATATTTTTTTTTAATGGAAAAGAATGTTTCGCGCCGAGCAAGGTTTACTCATTAGGAGAAAGGGGGTTAGAGGAAATAAGGCCTAGAAAGAGCCGAGTGAGCCTTTAAAGGAGTTCCGACGAAGGAAAGCCGGAATCTTCAGGAGCCTTTAGTCTTCTTTGCCTAACCTGTAGTGCAGGTTCGTGGCTCATTAACTATGCATACGCGATTGTTTCAAGGAGATGGGTTCTGAATTAGCATGAGCAAATAAGCCTCCAATTTCTTATATGGCCCTTTTCCGTTGTTTTTTCCCCTCGACCGAGCATACCGAAAAGCGGGAGAGTATGGGATCACTCAACAGGTTGTTAAAAAAGCATTTACATTAATAAAGTTGTCGACTTGAATTCGGACGATTAATGGAGCGGAGCTTCGCTACAAGATAATTAGCACATAAACTTCCTTGCGAAGGCATGAAAAACATTTTCACCTGCTATCGAAGTCTTGGTCTAGGCCAATTACAGTTTATGGTCACGCTTATGGTACCCAAAACAGGATAAGTTTGGGTAACATGAATGACGTCATCATCTCATGCAGGTTTCGTTCGGCGAAAGTTTAGTTTTTTATCATATTAATTTTCCAATTACTATTTTAGAGCTTTTTCAAGATTAAGCATTCGGTGAAATGCAGGCAATACTACACTTCGATCTTAGCCAAAAGGCCGAGAAGCGATTAAATAAGAATATAAAATAAAATAAAAAAAATGAAGGCAATTCTCGGAAATCTGATAAAACGAAATAATCTTCGATTCCGCGGAAGGATTTTGCAAGCGTTAGTTATTGCATGCGGGTGTTGACCGATAACATTCATCACTCTGATTCAAAATGTTTTTTACCTTTTTTTGTGCGGAAATGAGCCAACGAATTTTTTTAATAGGTTTATTGAATTTTTTTTAGTCGATATCATGAAAAGAGAATCAAAATGAGCATCGCTCGATAGCTTTTGCGGCCTTTCCCTCTATTCCAAGTCTGTTTTATATTTTGTATTCGTACTGAAGACCTATTGAAATTAGCAATGTAACGGAGCATTTTCACCACGTGACGTCATCACAATGTTTTTCAGGCAAAGCGAAGCATGTGGGATATCAAAGTAAACGTTTTGGAGTGCTTAGCACGAATCTCGACACCCTGAGTCAAAACATTCCAATGTAAAAAACGTCTTTCTTAGAAAAAATAAATAAAAAAATTTAACAACAGCTACTATACCCAGCGGCATTTCCTAGCTCAAGTTCAAGTACCGTTACAAATAAGGTAAAAAGAGAAGGGGGGAGTCTATTCAAACACCAGATTGCTGTTGTACATACACTCGCCTTGAAAAAGCAAAACCGTCTACGCAAAACCAATACACATAGAGAAAAACAAGAGAAAAAGTGCTGACTTTCCTCACATGAACACGTTACGTCAGCAATATGCTAAAATACCACTTCATACCAATGAAAACAAACCATTCTACTGGTGGGCGTAGTAATACCAAACTCACGTTTTTTGCTCGGGCATTGTAGAAAAATTGCTTGCAATAATTTTACAGAAAAAAATTTAAAAAAAAATCCAAGTTCTTACAATCCGAAACGAACCACAAAAGCAAGCCTCATCGCGTAAAAAAAAGAGAAAAAAAAAACAAGTTTGACCACTAAACCCAAATATCTAGCCCCCAAAGTGGCATTTTTGGTGGTAAATTTTAGCCCCTCCACTAACCAACTTAATAGGGGGGGCGTTTGTCCAACAATTTTAACCGTGACTAAACCCTAATCCCTACACAAAAATCCCCTTTAAGGCCATAAATGTCATGATAGTGAATCAGGTAAAAATGCGAGAGAAAAAAGGAAAAGGAACTTACCGGTGATATGTTGTTTATGCACTGGACCTGTGCCAAATGAGGAATATTGTTGAGTTTCAATTCTTGGATGGCCCCCTGGAATAGAAAAAACGCCAGCCATGTCACACACGTACTCCAAAGTGAAAACATTGCTATGATGTAACAGTAGCGAGCCACAAATCACACTGCTAAAATGTGCGCGTTGAATTTTTTGTGATTTTTTTTAAATTGATCTTCTTTCAAAATGTGTTGTTCATTCAATTCATCATATTTTCATATTCCAGGCACTAGAGAAGCAAGTCACACCACCTGCTAAACCATCTGTCACACACACACGAGAGAAAAAATCGCACCTATACAAAAAAAGGTCCCAAACGGTTAATTCGTGAAGGAAAAAACGCTCCATTTTCTAAAACAATTTTCCCAAATTTCTGTTATACTGCTTTGAAACGTAAGTTCAGATGGTCCTGATATTCTACTAGGGTTCGACTGTCGATTTCTGCTGATTCGAATATCGATTCCTACTGATTCGACTTTGATTCTTGTTGATTTACGTTGATTCGACTGTCGATTCCTGGTGATTCGACTGTCGATTCCTGACGATTCGACCGTCGATTCCTCACAATTCGACTGTCGACTCCTGGTGATTCGATTGTCGATTACTGACGAATACGACTGTCGATTCCTCATGGTTCGATTGTCGATTCTTCACGATTCGATTGTCAATTCCTGACGATTCGACTGTCGATTCCTGGTGATTCGACTGTCGATTCGTGAAGATTCGACGGTCGATTCCTGACGATTCGGAAAGATTTGACTGTCAATTCCTGATGATTCGACTGTCGATGAAGATTCGACGGTCGATTCCTGATGATTCGATTGTCAATTCCTGATGATTCGGCTGTCGATTCTTGAAGGTTCGACGGTAGATTCGTGAAGATTCGACTGCCGATTACTGACGAATCGTACTATCCAATTTTGCCCTAAGTCGCAAATTTCCATGAAATGCCCATAGTCAATGTTCATTAAATCACATTTTCGAGCGTCTCACACCCTGGATATAAAAATCATAGCACTCCTTCTTGTCCACGCCTTTTCTTTCATGTCTGTCAAGGATATTCTGGGATGATGCCCGAAGATGTCACCCATTCACAATTACTTATTCATTTAACAATTAACCAATTCATTCATAACTAGGAATTTGCAACTAGGCAAAAATGAACCTCTACTAACTTTCCCAAACTAAAATGAAATTCACTGTTGGATGAAGATCATAGTTAGATCGAAAGAGTTAACCCTTTTCCTCAATGATGAATAAACTTGAATAAAATTCACACACGACAACTATACTTGCATCATAAAAACAGGTTTTTGGTTTTGCCTCCTCCAAGCATTCAAAATGCCTCTCAGCAACACGAACGTGTGCCTTTCTCCCCCTTACGCGTATAGAACAGGCATACATCCATCCATCTAAAGGCCAAGGCTGTACACAAATTAAGATGCGTATAGCCTTAAAGTCTTGTGAATTTTCCAATACATGATTCCAGCGCGAAAACATAAAAAAAAATTAAATTAAAAAAAAACTCCCCACCCCTCCCCTTTTCCCAACGTACAATCAAAAAACCTTGGTAGGCATTCAAGGATCAAAGTTACTACTAACTTACTCCCCTTCCCATTAAAAATAAATTTTAAAAATCGGATCCCGTGATCCCGAGAAAACAAAATGCCAAATGTTCCATTTCCAGAGTTAGAGTTTTCTAGACCAAACTTCCAAGTAGGCATAACAACCAGAGCCGAGCGTGAATAGAATAAATAATTGGGCGTCAAATTCATTAAGCATTCAAGTCAAGTTCTCTTCGCCATATTTTGCTTGCGCTCACTTTTTTTCTAAGTTAATTTTTCAAAGTTCAACTTTGAAATGAAAGAATTTTTTTGGAACCGTTAAAAAAGTTTCAGAATGGAATGTGGCCAACAGAAAGAAGACGAGGATGTTCGTAGAAACTGATGGTATACAGACGCTGGAACGAATAAATCTGCCTAATTACTCATTAGAGAACGGAACCAACTAGGATAGTTTAATTGGGAGTTTTCGTTTAAAATTTAAAATGGAAGCGTTTTTTCCCTACGAGTTAAAAGGGTTACGAAACACTTCGGAAATGAAGAGCACTCTCCACTTTTACAGAAACACTTGACAAAATTGAGAATTTGGGACTTTTTAACACTTGGGAGAAACGCTTTGGCGGAGTTTTGTTTGTAAGGCACTTAGGGGAAAGGCAGAGAGCGAGGGCCAACTCACGAAAGTCCGGGGCCACTGAAGCTTTTCCTAAGAAAGACACCGTATTTGTGCCGGGCCAGACGGCTTTGGTTCAATGGGACGAACGAAAAACGTTCGCCGCTGTCTCGCGCCGGGTGCGCCTAGCGGCGGTAAAGCTTACTCCATGCTAAAAATTTCCGTCTAGCTTAATGTTTTCTATGATAGGATAGCGTGGGGAACGCATCGTAAAGAAGTACACGAGATTTGTACAATATTTGTTGACAGTAATGTAGGTAATGTTAATATGGAGGATTCCGTATTAACATTACCTAAATTTCTTTTGTATTTAACTTTATTTTTTTTTATTTTTGTCGCTACTAATTTGGAAAAATGCAAATTGCCTTTTCAACTGCGCGAAATGAAGCAAAATTGCAAATTTGGAAATTATCTCGCCCTAGACATTATTGCAACGCTTTTTTAAATGCAAGTTGAGTATGTCGTTATACTGTTACCCTGCTTGCCGGTTTATGCGCAGAACTATTGCGCGTTCATATACACCCATGCAAGGCAGTACGCCCCACCTTGTGGTAGCTTGGTGAAACAAGCGTAGCTTTACGTGAGCGTTAACGCAGTGAACTTGTATTGTAGAATTGAAATAAAGGGCAAGACTCGCGAAAACGGCCTTAAAATATTCACAGAGAAAATCTCCTGACAATATAGAATTGGCCAATTATTTTTTAATGGTTTTCTTAAATGAATTGTTTTTTTCTCTCTCAAAAATTCTCTAATAGTTCGATAATGTTATATTCTATCAAAATTACTCTTTTCGAGCTCACCGTCAACTCAAAATTACTGCAGTAGTTAAAAAGATAATCGAGTACTTTCCTTAAACTTAAAAAACTCTTCCATTTCGTCGCACCTCACCAGTAAGACAGTACTCGTACTATAAACCAAGTATTACACGCCTCTAGATTTTAATTCTGAGCTTCAGAAGTTAAAGGAATTAATTCAGTTTAAAAATCTAAAATTTAATTCACAGGTTTGCCTGAACCTGTGAAATAATTTTTTAAAATCCAATAAATTCTCTTTCAGAGTTTCCGATCATCTTACGGTGTACTTTGCGTATAGAGCTCGTTTTGTAAACACTATTTTGAAAGGCCAAAACAAACATACGTTTCTCGATTTGAAATGTCAATAAACGCTTGGACAATGCTGCTTTCCCGCCAACAAATTATTAAAATCAAAACTGAAAAATAACTTGAAAATCCCGTGAGCACGGCGGTACAAGAGAAAAGGCGGGCCAGATGGGCCCCAAACTTTACAAATACACATCCGGCATGAACAAGCACTTTATCTGTCCAAAAAGGAAGCTCTCCCAAACTGTCCATAACTTTCCTTGGGCATCCTCCTCTTCCTGACGGTCCCAAAAACAACGCAGCTTCCAAAAAGGCCAAAAGTGCAAGTTTGCAATGGGCAAAAAATATTTAAAAAATGACTCATGGAATATGTGTGTAGGTGGCTGTGTGTGATGTGATGGCAGCCAACTTCCCTTTCAAAAACTTTTAGACGTCGCTGGATAGACATACATGACATCGATGTTGACATAACCTTAATCCCGTACTTCTTTTTCGGGTTACTCTTACCCGTCACAACTTATCAAAACTTTGACTGTCGACACAGAAAATTCCGCGTTATTTGTGCCTTAAATCAGACCTTTAGCCCTACTTTTCCTCATAAGATAAACAAACGCGTTTAAAAACATTAAAAAAAAATTAGACGAGCCAATGTCTGGAAGTTCTGGTCAGTCTCCAGTTTCTTAATCAGAGACCGGCGTAATTTTCCATTACCGACCAAGAATATAATTAGCTAGATTACAGTAATTGTTTCGCAAGTTTTGTAACTTTTTTTTCTTTTTATAAATTGTCCATTGTCCTAAACCAACATCCTATACGCTATATTCCTATATTCACCTTGACAACCCCTCATTAAGAAACTTAGATTTGATTTCAAATCGTTAAGGTTTAAACTTGCATTTTTTTATTAAATGAAATTATTATTAAATTTAAAACTTTGAAAAACGATTATACTTTGAAAACTGTAAAACACTTAAACCCACAAGACTTTCCTTTGCTACACATTCTCTTTAACTTTTAATTAATTAAGTTTAATTTTACTTAAAGAAAAAATGGAAAATCGCATTCCCATTTTAAATATGAATTACCCATTTTAAAAATAAAATATTTCCGAAATTCCCATTTTAAATATATTTTAAATATTTCCCGTTTGTCCCTATTAAAATGCAATTAAATAAGTTACATGCACAATCGAAAAAAGTTGCAATATATAAAAAAAAGAGAGACGCAGCTGGGAAGTGGCCGGATGGGACCCCCTCCCTACCACACCTCCTAAACGAATTCAAATGTCAATCAACCCACGTGTGCGATCAAAACCCACAGATACAGCCCACACAGACAAACCCAGCAGTCGACTTCTCATCACTCTCAGGTCTGGCATATGCTAAACCAGCTTGTGAGAGTCAAAGTTTGGCCTCCTTTTGTACACATTCTCTCTCTCTCTTGAATTCCCTTCTGAAAATACGCATAATTTCAAATAGTAAAAAAAGAAAGGATTTTCTTCCTTTGCTTTCTTTATCGAAGCTTATATAACCTTATATATAAAGCGTTGCGAGGTCGTGCCAGGAAACTCGATATCCAAATCCCCCCAAATTCTTTACTTTGACACGAAAAAAAAAAGGTGTGAAGTTTTTCTAAAGTCTCAATGAAGCTATTATTTCACATCCTGAACTCGTTTACTCACATAGATTAGCACCCCCCCCCAAAAAAAAATTTTTTAGGAAAAAACTCCAATTAAAAAATAAACTTAAAATCCACCATTGACTTGGTTGTAGTCAAAAAGTAAATACAAAATGGCGACTTTGTGAATTTTGGGGCATTAAAATAAATAAAAAAGCTAACACGCTTGACGCTTAAAAAGAATCAAAGTGACAGTTGAAGGTATAATGTTTTTTTTCTAGCAATAAATTTAGCTAAAAAATCAAACATATATCAACTGGTTTTCGCACAGGGACGCGAAAAATATACCGGGAACAAAAAATAAACACAATGAATTATGCGCAAGCACTGAAGAAAAGCCGCCTTTGTGAATAAGTTAAGGAAAAGCGAAGATGGACTTTCCTTCTTTTTGTTTCCAAAGGAAATAAAAAGACTGATTAGGAAGCTAACGCGAAAAGTTATATCAAAGTCAGGTTTTCGTTAAAACCGGTCCCTTTCCTTACAACGTGTCCTTCTAGTCGCAAGTCTAGTCGTTATACCCAGACTGGTACAGAACCCACTACCCAATGTGAAGGGGGAGCACGGGCACCGTATCAGGCTTGCACTGTAGGATAACAAGCGTATCTTCCAATGTAAAGGTTTTCGACCGACGTTCTCCGTCCCACGAGCGGACTTGGGTAAAAGGCCAGAACACCAAAGGGTGCATTCTGAAACCTACCAGTACAGTTCAAAAAGGTTAAAAAAGAGCTATACCGAATCCTACGGCAGTCCAGAACACGGAAAAAAGTCGCCATTTCCCCGTTTTGAGAATGGATTTTTGACACAGTTCTCCGGATTTAGTTACACATGTATATAATGTATCCCGGAGTAAAAATGACACTAGTGTGTCACTGTCTAACAATGAATTTTTCTTATTTAAGTTAGTGGAGTGAAAAAAGTGTAAGTTTTAACGATTCTCATCAAAGAAAGTTTATGAGAATCGTTAAATTTACCTAATCTAACCTAACTAACCTAACCTAACTTACTTAACCTAACCTTAACGTAATCCATTTCCAATCCAACTACCAATTTTTAACTCGAATGACACCTGTTTGTCATTCGCTTTCCGGAGAACGTTTTGTAACAATAATACACACTAGTGTCATTGTTATCTCCGAGTCCCGAACCTGGAGAACCTGTTGGTTTTTCTTTCTTTGGGGAACCCTTCTTCTACTAGATGTGTTGCCCTTTCTCGGCGATACGGCGTACATGGAACAGAAACCAACAGTAATAGCCTAAGCAGTAACTGCAAATAGTTCGCAGTTGGACAAATCACCAAAATCGAACTTTCTGACTTTATTTCATGACTCGATTGTTTATGCTAAGGCTGCTAGGTCTTATTGGTACGACTCAAGGAGCATTTCTCTTCCTGTCCTGCAGTCCGGCGTTTTAGGATATAAGAGCAATAAAAGGTCTTATAAAAAAATACTGATTTTATTTTTTGGGGGTGGGGAGGTAATTGATGACGTCAGACGGTTTAAGAACATTCAGTAGGTTTATCTTTTCTGATTTCAGACACGAAACGGCTTCCGGTCTAGGATACAGGACACACCCAATCGAACCAATTGAATATTTTCAACGAAAATCGAACGAATCCGTTACGACGGATATGGTAACAGGATTTAAACTCATTCTATATAGGTAATAACCTTCGTTTCAAATATCTTAGTGTTTTACCCCTCAATAGTTATTTCTGCAGTCTTTTTAGTGTTAGCTAGATAGGAACTTAGGAATATTTGGCATAAGTCGTGACGTCATCAATTTTTTTTAATCCAGATCTTATAGCATGTAGGTATCAAAAATACACGTTTTCGAGTTCAGATGCGAACCCCCACCTACCAAAAACAAACTCTTAAATCTTAAGGTATGTTTAATAATTGTAATCTAAACTATCACATTTTTTTTTGGTTCGCTCAAACCGGTCGTGCTCTTTTTCGAGTTTCTTTCCATTGTAAGATGCGAATTTGCATGGAAAGTCGAAATTTGTGGGGCACTTCAAGCCAGCCAAACCGCTGAGCTATTATACTTCTTATAATAAAAGCAGCTCATAAGTGTAAGCCCATATAAGGAGGAGAGGGCATAACTAACATTTGCATCATGGGAACCCGCTGCCTGCCCTCTCTTCTAAAAAAGTCGTTTGGGACCATATAGCTTGTGTTTTAAAAGACGCATGGGGTCTGGTTTTGACTTTCAAGCTGGTGAAATGTTCTTTTATACATATGTGGAATTGTGACCTTTGTCGAGTCCTCGCTCTTATGGTTTCAGTCTTGCGAAAACAAAACAACAAAATAAAAAGGCTTAAAAAAAAAAAAAAAAAAAAACTTACCACAAATTCCCCTTTGAGCAACGGACCAGCTTGGCCGATATAGAGCGTGGAGGCGGAATCCAAATCCAGGGGGCGTGGCCGGGGTACGGGTAAGGTGATCGTTTCTTGGGGTCGGCAATTTAAATAGAGCGCGACTTGGTCTCCACTGACGGCAAAGGCCAGGCGAGTCCATCTTTTAGTAATAGCAGACACTACAAACCCAGCTAAAACCTATTACAAGGGAAAGTAAAAGAAAGAAAAGAAAAAGACGTTAGTGGGGAACGCCCATTAATGGATGTCGTGTAGTGAAGCACGCCAAACATGTGCTGAAGCCCGACAGGCCATCAACTTTATGTGCCATTAGCCATTACGACCATATGGAGGAAACCATTTTAGCATTTGAGAAAATTTTCGAACTTTTTTTTTCTTAATTTCCGTCTTCAAACTTTTTTTTTATTTTTTTAAAAACCGTCTATGTCGTTTTTTTTTCCTTTTTAAGAAAAATTACTAGTTCAAAATGTCTGTGAATCAAGCGTTCCTGGTGGATATTTTAAAATCTAAATTCAAATTTTGTTAAAAAAAATTTTAATGAAAAAAATACCTGGGAGGAAAGTTGGCCCGGATCGGTGTAGTATAAAGTGATATTGTTCCTTCCCGGTCCTCCAGGTCCGATATAAACTCCCAGCTGGACAACCGTATCCAAAGGGTTGACAATAGCGAAGACGTAGCTTCCGTCCGGAATATCGTGTCTGATGGTGAGAAGCAGTGAGAAGTCTGGATAGAGCTTCTCAGGCATGATGAGTCGGTAAGGGACTCGAATATCGGCGCCTTTGCGAATGCCAAATGCGGGGAAGCCATCGGACCCCGCTTCGAAATCCAAACCATTCGTGGAAGAATCGAAGGGCACACTGATTACTTGCAACAGGTCCTTTTCCTCAAAATTTGTGTTCCCTAGAGAAATAAAATAAAATAAATCAGAGAAATACAAAAATATAAAACAACAAAATAAATAAAAATTATGGAGAAAATCGTAACCGTATCTGGCTAAATTCCGATTCTCCTTATAGTAGATTAATTATAGTAATTACAGTAATTGCCCATTGCAAACTTAAACTCTTTAGATTTTTTTTTCCTTTCACAAGTTCTCGTTGTGGCAAATTTGTCAAGGTATAGAAGGAATATTTACGCATAGAAAAAAGGAAATGTTAACGGAAACAGAATGAATGTTTTAAATTAGGAATCAATTGAACTTCATTTCCGGAATTCCATTTCCGAAAATTGGCCCAGAAAAACAAAGTCAGTTTATCTCCAATATTTGAGCAAATGCTTGGAAAGGTTGCAGCCGGGCAAGGAGATGAGGCTGATAACACCAAATAATACCCTCGTCTATTATTGTCTGTCAACAATAGCTCAAGCGATAAGCTCAACGTTCTTATTTCTCCCATCAAGTACTCAGAAGTCTCTCCCCTTCTCCTGCTATCCTCAAAGTTATGTTCTTCTTCCGGTGTTGGAAAAGATCTACGAAATCTTGGGGGCTGAAAGGGAGGAAACTAAGTCTCCCTAGCATCAAAGGCCGCGTTACGAGGGCTCTAAGCGGCTTTTCTCTTCGCTATCAAGGGCTAAAAGTGCCCAGAGATCCGAAGAAGAGGACCTAAATATAACGCAATATCTTTTTTCCCGTAGCTTTGCCTTTGCAGTACACAGTACTTATAGTCGAAAGGGGGATTAATCTATCTTTTCTAAGCACTCGGCAAGTTTTCTCTCTTTTGAAAAGAGAAAAAAAGCGCAGAAAAGATGAAAACAAAACGTAATATGCACTTGACTTGTGTTTCAAAGTACAGTATTACACTTTTCATTGTTGGGCAACGGCAATTTCGGTGCGCTGTCACGTAGTTGTGTTACCAAGTCCGAGATGGCGTTGAACGCAAGTCTAAATTCGGGCCAAGCTAAATTCGAGCACACTAGGGAAATGCAACTGCAACAAAGTATCTCAGATTACAATGGGAATAGAAGGCTGTCTCCATTCGCCAGAAGATATCCTCGCGAATAATCTTCTTGGACAAGCATATCTAATTTGAAAACGATACCTGGCAGGCACACTATGAAACCAATAGCCGCGTTGGTTTTGTACGTTTCACTTAAACTTAGACTAGCCAAATTTCCTTGACTTAAGCTTATAAACGTTCGTTTTAGTCTAAACTTTGAAAGTTTATAGAAGTCAACTTGGAAAGTTTTGAGTCCAAAACGAACGGTTGTAAGCACACGTGTACAATTGCTCCACCCATGGGGCGGGGCTTGTCGAATATAAACAATATGCGAATTGTTCGTTTTTCGGTATGGATTTCAATAACAAATTATCTTTTGTTCTACAGGGCGGTTAATTCTAGCATTATCGGTTAGTTTTTAGCATTATCCGGACAATTGAAGATGTGGCTGAGGAAGATGTTGAGGGGATAATTGTCTCCCATTGGTTGTTTACGCTCGTGCTTTCTGTACCAAAATTCAGTACTTCGAGGAAAATATCGTTGACTGCCAATTACAATAATTAAAAACCAATTAAAACACTAGAAGTAGCGTATTCTTAAAAAGCACGCAGTCCCTCGGCATACGCGTACTAAACAAAAGAAATAAATAAAAAAGGGGGCGGGGTTAAGTGTAAGTCTGGGCACATGAGTACTCGTTACCGACTTGCCTGACTTGAGACCAAAATTAAAAGTCGACTTTCAAAAGTCTATCGACTAGCTAAATAAAACGCTTATACGCCCATCTCGAACACTTATAAGCGCAAGTCTTAGACTTTTAAGTCGACTTAAACTTTCGTCCAAACGAACGCAGTTCATATACAGTGTTTGTGGGTCACGAATGTCTAGCTCGTCCCACTTCTACAAAAATTTTAAAGCATCTTGTCTTTTACTATCCTAAGCCTCTCTTCTAGGCTTTCTCCCGACTTTCCTCAATGGCCCTTCTTTCTGTCGAAGAATTGCACAGAAATAAATCCTTATTTCGGCCACACAAGACGTGGGTGTGCTCTCAATTTGTTCGGTATTTGACCACGAAAGTGCAACAGGCTGGGGAGTTTTTGCCTCCCAAATTTGTCGTGCTGTCACTCTCTACATGTGAATATCAATTCGCCATCCCACTAACGAAATAAACCGGTTTCAGGGCTGGACAAGCTGTCCAAATATCAAACGATTTGCTCGCAGCTGGCAAATGGCTGAACTCGCGTGCTCTTCCGACGTTCCATCTTTGCCCAACCTGACGTGACATCCATGGCAAATTCTTTGAGGAATTCCATAATTTTTCTTTACGATAAACTCTCCAACCCCCTTTAAAACCTTCTAAAAACCTGAGAACTACCCGCCAGACGAGATTAAAAGCCTTTCTCAAGCTTTCCTCCCCGAAGACGTCTATAAAAGCTCCCAAATCTTCTCCCACTCGTTTCAATCCTAAACTTCTGAAGCGCTTTAAAAGCTGCATGTTAAATTATATACAAAACCTTTCCAAGCGTTAACTTGCGGGGGTTCTGTTGTGTGTCCCAGGGACGTAAACAGGCCCGAAACCGGCTGTTTACGGCACTGAGGAAAAAGGGGGAAGTAAAACGGGCGCAGAAATACAAATTTGGCAACAGACGAAAGGAATGCGTACAAGATTTCGACCCTTTATGACTGCGTCAGTTGGGGCATGACATTTCTAATTCTGCGAAAAATAGAAAGAAAAAAAAATGACGCCAGTTAGTCAACGATGAGTTTACCGGACAGTCCTCTTGCTGATGAAATTAAAGCGCCTGCTGGTCTGTTGATGCCCAAAATAAGTATCCAGGAGACCACCACTGCTTCTACGGCCCATTTGGGGTACCTGAAGATAAGAAAAAAAGAAGAAAAACGTCCAATTAGTTAAGCAACGTTGACGGAAAAAGAGCATCCGGCCAGCACAACATCACATTTAGCTCAGCCGGTCAAATTCCTTCGCCAACTCGGAATTAATCCAAGACTTTCTTCATTTCCTTAAGAATTTCACCCAAATTTTGAATCTGTTTATGTAAGATCTCTTTCTGTATGAGATTTCGCTGAATTAAACGTAAAGGGCTGCCTAAAGTAATAATAACTACTTAAACGATAATTTAATTTACCATATTAGCAACTTCATTCGCAAAGGGCCTCCGACTTTCTGTATTTCTATTGTAATTTATTAATCGGAGTTGTAATTATATTTTTAAAAAAACTTCTGTCGCCAAAATAAAATTTTTTTTTTTTCACTCTACGATATTGTCTCTAATTGTCGGAGTATTATACTCGCAGAGGTTAACGGATACTACCGCGTCAAAATTTCCTAGAAATTTAATAACAATGAGCTCTTTGATGTAACTGGCCGCTATTACTTCCTTAATGCAAACTACTTCCCTACGAATTGTTTAACTGGAATGTTATTAGGAAATTCCATTTACCTGTTCTATAAGTACACCATTAAAAAAATTCTCAAGAAAATTTTTAAATAAATTAAAATGAATAACTCCCACTTTATTTTCCAAATTTTTTCCCGAAAGAGACTGAAGGGAAATTCTGATCTATGTCTTCCGCCTTGGAAGGTTTTTCAAGGCTTGAAGAATATGTGCCAACACGATAATATGGATATTGATTTCAATTTTGCGCGAAGGTGGAATGCAGATAAGAGCCATGAATCCAAGTTACCCCAGATGAGCACCCTCAGCAAAGAAATAAAAATAAAAAAAATATTTATGCAGATTTAAAAAATAAAATAAAAATGAAAAACGGGTTGGCAGAGGGAAGATGAGAGATATTGATTTTAATATCCGTATATTTTTTTAGCTTCTAACAATTTTCAAACCATATTTTTTTCCCCTTTCAATGTTGCCAGCCAGCTTTATTAAAAAAAAAAGAAAAGAAAAAGATATACGTACAAAAAAATAACCTCACATCTTTTCAACCCGACACATAAAAGCCTATCGATTTACCCATTACAGCGAATGATTCTATTCCTTGATATGCAAATGAAGGATACGTTACATCTCTTCGTCTCCCCTTTGATACCTTCTTTTCTTTTCTTTTTCTACTTCCAAAAGCTATTAAAAAAATCCGTGTCCATTAACCACCTACGGATTTACCTTCCATAACCAAGACTATTATTTCAAGCTGAGGACATCTAAACGACACTTGAACACGAAAGTTCAATTAGACTAAACTGCTCTGAACAGAGTTTTAAGAGTTTGTTTTTATAATTATTTTCTTTACCGCATTGTTAAGCTGGAAGGTATCTCTGATCAAACTATCAAATTTGATCCAAAACGATCATTTTTGTTCCGAATATAATTTCCTCGGTTTTTTGTTGGACTCTGGCTCGGAAGGAAACGAACAAGCACGATCACGCCATGGCTCAGCGGACTCTATGATCTTGAAAGCTGGGTCACGAAACTGGGAAGACACGCACCAATTCGAGGAGGCTACGGATATCAGGTCTAGCGACTTGTAACACTGGAAGAAAACTGACTCATAGGCGAACGCAAACGGCAAACCCTATAGTCGTGCTTTATACCTATCTAGCTGGAGACCAAGTCCAAGGACAGGCCCCAAAACCCTGCGCTTTTATATTTGCGCGCCGTAGCGCTTTAACATAGCATTTTCACGCCTGATAAGCTCTCTTCCTTTCCCATCCTCCGACTCGCTTGCTCGTACTTCCTCTATCGAGTCTTTTTTTTTTGAAGGGGGGTCATTTACCATCAAATGCTAAAAAAGAAAAAAGTTTTATTTGTGCATGGAAAGGAAATAAGGGGAGTTGAGGGGCAATTAATTTTCAGGTTAATTATAGTGTATTGAAGTAATTAGTAGCTTGTAAAGCTAAGGGAGACTAACTGAGACTGTGAGAGTATTTATGCCTTATATTTTATTTTTTGGGTGGACGTGACAGGAATTTCGGCCTTGTCTTCGCCTTTTAGTTTCGCGCTTCCAAATGTGCTAGGGAGCTTTATCGTGTTGTCTTGTTGTCGGTAGAACGGCAAAATATAGATCTTGGCGCGGCTTTTGTCACTTTAGGGGTAGAGATATAGCCGCAGGAAATAGGCGGGAGACCGGGAAGCGAGGGAAATGGCAACGAATTTAGGGGTTCTAAAAATAGCTAATCTTGGGGATAGACGGCGTAAATCTGGCGTGACATGTACGAGTATACTATGATCATAAAACATGACCCGAATAGAAGCGTTAAATAAGCTATTACCTGTATAATTTATGGCTTTTAGACGCAGCAACTCACATTACCTTTTACCACAGCATTTTACCAGCACGGACTTGTCATACCGATGTATAATCGAATATCGGAACTGTAATCGATACTTTACAAACCTTAAGCTTAAAGCTCATTTTTAAATGAATTTAGTAATCTTATCATTTTCATACAAGATTTTAATTTTACATGCTATTCTTTATGCTACACTAAGCCAAGAATGATGACTTACGCTTAACATTTTTCAAGATGTAAGCAATAGAATAAGTATCGATATCAACTTTACTAAAATCAATTTTTAAAACTGGCGGGACCGACGGGGAAGTCAGTTTTGTGATCAAATCGACGAGCATCAATACCAAACTAAAAAGGCTTCTTGGGCAGATTGAAATAAGCTACAAAAGGGAAACTACTTATTGAATATAGGATATAGCTCCTTCATATTTTTTACGGAATTTTAAAATGATTTACTGAAATAAACCTTCTTTTGGACATGATTGATAAGGGAGAATAAAAGGTTTTTCTATCTAAAAATCGAATTATGTACCGATTTCGATACATTGTGTTGTAGTCGATATCATTTTTAGGTAAACAAAAGGTACGGTACTTGTTTTTTCGTAGGTCAGCAAAAAGATAAATAACAATAAGTTTTTATAATTGACAGAACTTTCACGGAACCCTAGCGTGACAATGGCACTCAATTTGGTAGCGTATGGAAATAGTGATGAAAGTGACGTAAGTGACTCTGAAGGTGAAGACCAAACGATAGCACCCGTCAGAACAACAAAGAAACTTTCTTTAGCGTCCGTTTTGCCTCCTCCAAAACAACCAGAAAAAAACGAGGATAACTTGTTGAATACTTTAGAACCCAGTCAGACTCAGACAGGTGGACAAATATCGGATGACGAAGAAGACTTCTTGATAAACCCACATGGAGCGTCGCTCCGGGTTCCAAATACCTCCGCGAAAGCTGAAGAGGACATCTTCAGTTTGTTGGCTCACCTGCCCAAACCTACTAGTATCATCCCACCTCCTACAATTTCCATGGACACAGACGACATTCCTAAACCGTCTGCGAAAGAACTCGCTCTGGCTGAGCAAGTGAAGCTAGGAAAATTGAAATCCGACCCCATGAAACAGAAAACGAGAGTCAAGATCACAATTCCGTCTTTAAAACAAGTATAATCTCCTTGTAAAACAACTCCAGCTCTCGAATAACTATTTCTTTCTAGTTTGATGAAGAAGAGGAAGACACAAAACCCAAGCTTAAAATTCGCTCCTCGGAAGGAATCTCAGGCCTATTTTCAGTGTTACCTCCTCCCAAAACTGGTTTCAGCAACGTAGTTAACAGCAGCAAGAAATCTAACCTCATTCCTCAACAGTTAACTCGCAGACCTATAGTTCCGCCGCCTAAGAAAAAACCAGCGATGACTAAACCGGTATATTTCTGATATTATCCCTTAAAAATCTAAAATTAAGTATCAAGTGTCGTTAATTTTTTTTTCGTTTGTAATTCACCCAAGCTTATCGCCTACGAATCAGACGAGGAAGACGAAGGTGACTTCTTCTCTCTCACCAAGGCCGCGCCAGTTTTCGATCCTCATATGATAGAAGCTGAAAGATTGCCACCATTAGAAGAAAGGACTGCCCACATTCAAGTTAAGCCCACGATAGAAGTGTACGAGCCTCCTCCCAGGCCTCTTTCACCTCCACCAGGCCCTGCGCCATTAGAAACCGTTGATTTTGATCAAGAAGCAGTAAGTTTTCGTCCTTAACTTGTCCAATTCTTGTAAAATTCACAAACGTCGTGTTGCAAACATATTTTTCTTCCCTTTTAGCTGCTTCGGCTGCAAGGGAAACGCAAAAGGGAGGGGCCAGTGGAGTTTGTGGAGGTTAGTGAAGCTCAACTTAACCCCAATCCACAATTTTACCAGCTTAAAGCGCTTTCCGAAGAAAAAACAGACGAGTCCAAGTTTAGACCAGGTTCGGGACCCAAAGGATTGGTCAAAAGTCGTCACCAAATCACATATTTGGCATATCAGGTAACCAAACGCTTGTAGTTTAGAAGCATTTGACTTCTTGAATGGTTTTAAACACATTTTTGTTGTTCTTTTCCAGGCAAAAGCTCGAGAGGTGGAATTAAAGAACACATGGGCTCAAGGGAAAGCCAACCGACAACAAGCTAAACAGAAATACGGATTTTAAAGTATTTAATCTTCACTTTTTAGCGGAAAATTAACACAATTACGTAAAAGCTTCCACGGAAGCTTCAATAGTTTCCTTTGTGCGCATATGACGTAATTTTCGATAGCGTTATCGATGGTTTAAAGTGGATTGGGCCTTCCATTGAGTATGTAGAAACTCTAGATGGGTAAACGAGCGGAGAGTTATGTTCAATGCTGGTGAAAGTGGTTCCAAATGAGGCTCGCTTTGCAAACTGAGTCCAGCCAAACCTGAAACCAGAAGGAATTAACAAACCAAAACCCAATTCCACTCGAGAATCAATTAAAACCGCAACATTTATGATTTGGCGACCAAGAAAACAAATAAAAATCTTTCTAAGACATACAAATTTCATTTTATTTTCACCTAAATAAGTGTGCAGAGGGTCTGGAGTGGATTCAGGCCATTTAGCTAAGCCTCCCATAGAGGAATTTTGGGTGGATAGTATAAATTCTCGATTTAGGTCTTTGCTGAGGAATTGTTGAGCATCTAAGATCTAACAGGAACGAAACAGAATTTGTTATTTTAAAAAATACTTTTGAATACGTTAGTACTTTAAGGGTAGCACCAATCCAAAATGAGTAGCAGGTGTCATAAGGTTTATTCGGTCGGCCTTGAAAGCCTTCTCCTTGGCGAAACAAGCACCAGCGGATTAATCTTTCCACCTAAGATCGAAAAATTTGACCTGATTTTTTTTATTCAGTGCGTCAATACTTGGGAAGGATTTAGCGTTGTGTCTAAGGTACCCATGAGCGACAAGGCAGCAATTCCACAAAATGTGAGACCTCCATGTCCTTCCAATCCTGGCCGTGCACCTAACGCTCCATCGAAACTCTTCGAAAGATTTCGTATTGAAAAAATAAATTTAAAAAAAAATAAGTTAGAGAGGATTTGAGTGGGAAAAGGCTTACGATGCAGCTTTTGATGAAGTGCGAAGCTTTGGAAACGTCCATTCCTGACCAATCCTGCAAAATGTAGCAAATACAGGCTGCACAGTAGACGAAACGTGGGTCGCTCTCACTTCCTTCTAAGGTGGCAGAAAAACTGGACGGAAAAACGAGAAAAGCATTAAATTAAAGACAGAATGAAGTGGAAACGTGTATGTTTTCATTGTTCCTCACTTGCCATCAGGTAATTGGAGAGCTTTGACATGCTGAATGGTAGCTTTTTTATTCACTCGAGATAAATCATCGCCCAATATGAGCAAAGATGTTAAAGCAGTGTAGGTCATAGCGATATGACCCAAATCCAATGAATTTCTCGAGACGGAAATGTCTAAAAACCTTACAGAATCTTCTAAACTGACTACGTTTGAAGTGGAATTTGTTTTTAAGGGTTTGGCTGCGGTTGTAGAACCCCTGAAGCCACCACTTGTCGATTCTTCGTCTTCAGAAGCGATTTGAAAGGAATATATCCATTCGATAATCTCTTTTCTTTCCTGATCCAGAATATTAAGGCTTCCTAAGACGTCTAGGCCCGAAAGAGCAAAGAATGCCACAGAGAGTCTACAAAAAATCGTAAATGTGACATTCGAATTTTGGAAAAAAAATATCTGAAAGAATTTTTTGAAATTTACCTGGACGAATCTAATGAAGTTAAATGGCAAGGTAAGACTTCCAGACATCGTTTGAAGAACTTGGTGTGTTTAGCAATACATAAAACACCGAGCTCTGTCCCAGACTCGGTTTTAAATGCCATACCGGTTAAATTCCACAATCAGTAATGACTAAAAAATTACAAAAACAAACACACCCTTTAGATATCGATTAGCGTTAATCGATTACAATTACAAGCGATACTTTTCTAAATATCCAATTTTTCAAGGCAAAGGCGGAAATTGATCTCTAGCTTTATTGAAAGCCAACAAATCAAATTCTAAACCTTAAAATGTGATAATTAGCAACTTAAGTTGTCGCTGTTAAAGTTTTATGTTTTTATGTTCGTAATGTAAAGATATATAGATTTAAGAAATAATTATCCATGTAATCGAAATTTAACCGCTTTAGTTGTTTTGGCGCCGAAAAGTTATTTTAAAAGATTTCAAGAACTTTTATGGAATTTAAAAATGAGTATAATAGTATGAGATAAGCACTGAAGATGCTCCGTTAGCTTATCATCCTACCTGTGTCCAATGTGTGCTGTGTGTTTTGATGAGAAACGAGCAAAATTCAATAGCAGTCTGGCATAGTTTCGATCCCAGGCTACCTTAATGATTGCATGTATGGCCGCTAACAATAGGAAAAGGGTTATCCTTTCTCATCCGTAATTGTACGTTAGCTAAGCCAACAAAACGACGTCTAACATGCAAATCTATATCGTCTTTCAGCTAAAGTTACTGGAGCAGAACACGCACGATGAGAAAGAAATGGTATTGAAAAGCAAACCAACTTTTCTATAAAAATTCACATAGAAAATTTCTTCAAAACGCACTAAGAAAAAATCGTATAAATAAGTCGAACTGAGAAGTAGAGGGTCAGTCTTGTTCAATTCCTTGAAACAAATTCCTCCAATAAATTAAATCGAAAAAAAATGTGTTTCTTAAAATCGTTGATTTTGTTGGTTTCCACAATTTACATGGCTAACGCGTTAGTGTTATCCAACACAAATTCCACTCAAATTGCTCATTCTCGCCAACGACGATTCATCATCCCTTTTACTACAGGAAGCTCTCTAACGGTAAGCCTATACCCTCCTTGTTTGGGGTAATAATCTCTAAGTTTGTTTTTTAAGGTCACTTTCACGCTCGCAATGCCTATTCCCACTTTGACCTCAACCAGCACAATAGTTTCGGTGCTAGTTCCCTTCAAATTCAACCTTCCTACTACCGATGATCTGCAAACTCTCTTCGGCCGAACCTGGGAAGAAGAATCTCGCTTCCAACGTTCAGATATCTATCAGCAACTCGAAGCGGCCCTCAGCAGGTGAAATCCGTAGATTGAAAGAAAAATTACTTTAGAACAATTTAAAACATTAAAATAAGCTAAATACATAAAATACGACAATGCTACTTGCTAGTATAGTTATAATTGTTTACTATTACACTAGCCTAGCTTCGTAAAGAAGCGTCTTCAGCGCCTTCGGAAGCTCGGAATTATAGTTTACATCTTAGTATAATTTAAAATTTTACGCCGTAATTACAAAGCCAAATATATAACAAAATGAAGTGATCTTGCTTCTACTTATATATAATTTGGTACTATTTATATTTAATTTGCGTATTATATCGCTTTATCTAGCTACGGAATCGACGGAAAATCCTGTGTTCTGCGCACTCTGTGCGAAGTTTCAGAAACTCCAATAGGTGGCGGCTTGTTCGGCGAAATTTTCAACCTAATCTTCAAGTAAACGTTCTCCCCAAAATTAATCTTTCTAGTTAGTTATTTTTTAAATTAGGTCCCACGATGAAATGTATTTCTCTGAAAACGATATCTACGACCAAGCGCGCAATATGGGCCAGAAATCCGGCAACTGCCATAAAACTTACTCTTCTTGCCCTTTTACCCTCTTCAGCCAACCCTGACAAGGCTGATAACCCCGCCCCTTTCCCTCGGAAGAAAATTTAACGGTGCACTTATTACTAAGTTAACACAAAAATAATAACAAAATTATGTTAAGTTTTGTAGAGTATTTGAGCAGAAAATACACATGAAATATTAAATTCATTTTTTTTGTACTTGACCCTGTACAAACTAACTGGGATTTTTTTTTAGTTTGGGAAATCCCGCATAATGCTCCATAATATTGCCATTTCCGTTCTTATTCAAGTTCCGATTATTATTATTTTTTTATGAAGGGGATATTTTCAGTCGATTAGTAAATATCTAAGCCAATCTTGAAAAGGGGATAAAGAAGGAAAGAGTCCACAAAGGAACTCCAAAACTTACAGTATGTACACACATTTTCAATGCACTAAACCCCGTCTTGGCTTTTAAACACAGCACCTAAATTTTTAACTCTTTTTCCTTTTATACACAACTTTTTTCCCCCCAGAACGTTCTTTTCGTATTTTCATTTTTTTGTAATATTTTTTTTTGTTCACATGACTCGTACTTTGCCATGGCTGTGGACTTGAAGTGGCAATTTTCTTGTCCTTTTTAGTTAAATCAGGGTCGGAAACCACGCCCCATGGGCGGTCCAGAAGAGTTGACAATGAGCGTGCCTTTCCTACGTTTGTTGGGTACGCGTTTCCCAGGACTTTGCTGCATAGAGTTGTTGCCTCGCCAGCCCCGCCCACCTCGGGGCCCCGAATGGGGTGGTTTAGATGAGGAAGAATTAGGAATTTCTTGGATATCAGAATCCTACACAAAACAAATAAAAATCGAGGGTCAAATTAATTGACACACAATTTTTAAACACAGAACTACCTGTCATTTACTTAAAAAAATAATGTAAAAAAAATAATTAATATTTAAATTTGTTGGGATTGAAATATTTAAAAAAATGAAAAAGTTGAAGTTTTATTTTTGGAATAAAGTAACAAAAGAGTTCTTACCGTATCACTTGACTGAGATACTGAGGCGGAGCCATTACTATCTTGAGAACTATTGTTGCCACTGCTTCGAGCTCGGTGACTGGCCAAGTGGGTAGGCGGGGAAGGGGAGGAGCGAGGCGAAGGATTACGAGAACGAGGCTGGGAGATCGGAAACCTATGCTTAATCCATTCACGGTACTCTATCACCTGATCCGTCACCAGGATGATCCTCCCTAGAATACTACACAAATTCGGAAAGGAAAGAGAATAAGAACTGGTGTCAAACAATTTCGAGACAATTTCTTTAGTGTAGAACTAAATTAGCTAATGTAAACCTTTGCTGATTGGGATCATCCAGGTATCTTAAAGGACTTGTGAATGTAACAGCGGTATACAAGGTGGTATAGGCCCACTCAAAAGCTTGCTTGACGTGCAAAGCGCCATAGGAACTGCGCCCAATATCATTGGCAGGGTTTAACGGGTCCTCTATGCAGAGTAACGACGGGCGATAACCATCTGCCATATGTTGTTGCAACTGGTCCTTTGGTAAATACGCTCCGCCGTCCTTTATTCTAATAGCTGTCTTCAGATAATTAAAATGGCGACCATATAGCTCGAAAAATTCCAAGAGCAGCACGCCCAGATTAGCTTCCGGCGAAACAGCGTCCCACCTTGGATGTAGCTGTGACAAAACAGGAAAAAAAATTTCAACTCGAATACACTAAGCTTGTGAAATTCTGATTTTTACCTGTAAGAATGAAACGGTCATAAGAATAAGGCTGTAGGAGCTAATGCCTCCCGTAAAAACTTCATTGAGGTCTCGCTGCAAGAGAAATTGCTTGAGAACCATGACCAAGCGTGGTAATGCAGGGTAAATGCGCTTAAACTTGCGAATGAGTCCTGCCGAATTCACGCCCGTGCTCATATTAAAACTGATGTCCACCCGAACTTCACTTTTCCAGTCAGTTAACTTAATAATGGGGACGGAGGCCTTATCCAGCACTTTCAGCGTCTCCGGCTTGGCCACGCCCTTATCCAACAGCGCCGCTTCCAACGTTCGTAAAGGCAACGTGTCCCATTTACCCAAAACCACCAAGTCAATATCACTAGACAAATTCCCAGAAAAATTGCAATATTCTTATTGTCTGAGTATTCTCAATGTTTGTCACGCAGACATACGTGAAAAATCAACAATTTTGTTATTTCTTTGAAAATGGCAGTATTTCACCTAGTGGGAAGGTACAATCCTGTTCTAAAGCTGCCAAAGATTTCCACATCGGCTTGCGGCCACAATTCCAAAACTACATTGCGAATTCGCTGGACTACTTGTTCCCTCAACTGGTGCTCTTCCGGACTGGGACTCATGTACTGGTAAAAGTCTTCGATTTCCTCATGAAGCCTAAGAAATAACCGAAATAAGTTCCCTCTTATTGTTATCAACGATAAAAGTTGAGGAAAAACTGGTTAAAAGTTATATTTCAAGCCCGTTTTCCCTTTAGGACTTTCAATTTTCTTTACCCAATAATCCCTTTATGGTAAAGACGATTGGGATCTCGCCAAGGACAACCTGCATGTTGGCCAATTAACTTGTTCCGATGCAAATTAATCCCAAGCGTGGTACTAGCACGATTATCTCTCTTTCGTTTCAGTCGCAAGTCTTCTGCTATTTTGGATCTGTAAATTAAGAGAAAATAGCGTTAAAACTAGAGCTAAAGATTAAGGATTTCAAGTTCAATTTTAGATCCATTTTTATTTTAAGTAAACCTGTCGTTTGGATCTGTTGCAGCAGCAAAGGGCACGTAAGCTTCCTGGTTAGTAAAGCCGGCAAACTGTCGTTGTAGGAGAGACTGATTGGGACTGATATTCATGTTATCGAGCTGTAAGTGTGCTTCCCACAATCGTAACCACAAATCAAAGGCAGGACCTTGCTGTTCTCTTTGTATCCAGCCAATACTAGGATCCATATAATCTCCACAAACTCTGGTGTTTTTTCTTAAAAAGAACATGAAAAAAATGGAATTATAGGAATTTTTGGATTGGCTATATATAGTTTCTGCTACCTGTGTTAGAGAAGCTATTTAACCGCAGTTTTCCAATGTGGAAGAGTTCTATTTAGCGCACAGTTACTAAAGACAGAAATACATGGGGCCTGCTTTTTGCAGCAATGCAATAAATAGCAAAAATGGCAGCCCAAATGCTTTCAACAAACGCGTAAGGTACAATGAACACAACTAGAAAGAAAAATGTGGTTAGTCATTTTTAGTTTCCAATAAATTAGAAACGAATTTACGTTTTTATATGTAGACGGTTGAGATTTTGTGTGATAATTAAATTAGTTATTTAGTTGGTCTCCGGATATGGGAATGACAGCCAGCATCACGTGAAAACGAAAGGATGATTTTTCTTGTAAAGACTAGGTTTGTACAGTCGCGAAATATCCAGTCGTTACAACAAGTTCTTGTTTGAGTATAGGAAGTTATAAATATGAAAAATCACAATCCTTTCACCTTATAAAACACGAAAAATTTTCACAGTTGGCTCACGAGTTTTTTCAACGGCACAAAAGTAGGGCACAAACTAGAGTCGGTCGGCCATGAGCCATGCTACCAATCACGTGACAGCATATAACGGCGCGCGATTCAAATTCAAACTGGCGCTTTGGTTGCCACGCTAAAAATTACGACCGTTGTTAGAGCCAAATAATCGCAGCTTGTTTTCTGTACTTTTATTGCACTGATAAATCCCTCCAAATACAAGACCCTTCCATGCCTTTAAGGTCGTAATCCTTTTTCTTATAAACAACTTTCACCTTTTGTAAAAGACCCATAAAAGAAAGAGAAAACGGACGCAAATAATGGGCGGAGATCGAAGACGTAGGCGAGTCTTTCCATTTCCCTAAGGACACCTAATCTTCTTTTATGTTTTCCGATAAGAAAAAGGTTCTTTGAGTTGGGTTGGCATTTTTATTTCTTTTCTATTTCCATGTTGAACCAATAGAAGGCAGCAGGTAAGCGAAAAAGAGTGTAGTGCAAAGCGCAAGGAAAAGTTTCGGGCGAAGAAATCCTCAACGGCGTTGTTACTTTATTTTTATAAAAAGGATACAAACTTTATATAAATAGAAGAGCAGGAAAACCGCGAAGTGCTATACATGGCTCTATTACTTTTCGCGACTTTTCGGCTTACAAAGAGTTTGTAAGTCGCAAAGTCGCGAAAAGTAATAAAGATGGAACTGCTGTCAGCGAAACAATTTAAGAGGTCCAACATATAATGAAAGCATCCAATCCAAAAAGAATCTTGAGTCTCTAGCTTGCCAATAAAGAGGCTTTTACACGTCAGCGCCACGAACTTTCGAGGTCCTGTTCACCCCAAATTTATAGCTACCATTTGGCCAATTCACTCGTAAGCTGGCCAAACGAATGTCTGGAGTCCATCCTGGCTAATTTAGCCTCAATTAAGCGTCTTTTTCTTCACTCCTCGTGGCATTTGCCTTCTTTTCTGCGTAGCCAGACCCAGAAATTCGGATAAAACATTAGAATATAGAGTGCGGTACGACAGAACGCCATTGTTTACCTTATCTAATATCCTTAAAGTAACATTTTAGTCGATCAAAACTAAAAAAATAAAAAACTTACCCCAAAAATTTTACATTAATGAATGATCTGGTTTTCGTTTTAACGATTTCCAAGAGTTTCAAAATGCAAGCCACAGTTTGCACACGTTTCGCAAGAAATGCGTTGGGAGATATAGTAATAAACAAATTAGCGAATACATATCTTGTTATGACGTCATGTGCTTCCAACGGCCCTTATCTTATAAGAGTTTACGTTGAGTCTTGGATCTTAAATTATACTCTTAAAGTACAATACATCCACTTGAAAAACGCTCGTCTGAAGTTTTAGAAGGACTGTGTAGGTAAAAAAGATTAGACTGGTGTAATTCAGATCACGGCACCATCAACCAACGGTTTTCCACATTCAAAAAGCGCGCGCTTCCATAGCTTCTCCACGCAATGAAGATATTGCCCCAAGTACTGCACTCGAATCAAAACTTAAGCAATACATACCTAAATCAATAACGAAAGTGAACTTGTGTATCTTCGAGATTAATGACACAAATTCCTCCTTACTTGGTGCGATCAATGATCAATCCCTCTTCTTCCAGTGACAATCTAAGGATTCTAAGGATAAAAGAACGGACCAACAGTCAACCTTTTAGGAGCTCTCCAGTCCATTCACCATTCCGTTTAGAATCGAATATTCGGCTGCTTCAAACGGTTTCCGAAGATCCCACTCGTTTTCCTATAAAAGGATGTCAAGTGTACGGGATTTAACTCGAAATAGGAGGCGGCAAAGGCGCACTCAATTTATGGACGATGCCTCCAACATCTGCCCCAGGAAAAGTCCCAGCAAGCAAACGGCCAGCGCCGACCTGAGTCGACTCCAAAACTCAAGACTCTCCCAAACTATAAAGGAATCCCGTGGTCTCAACTTTCTTCTCAGTTGCTTCTCTGTTCTCTTAGCTCGTGCTCATCATCCTCTTTGTAAATTTTCTCCGAATTATCCGCTACCCTAAACGGTAGGTATTTCAACTGGGAGTGTTGAACAAGAAACCCGAACTTATGGAGTGAATATATTACATTAAATTTGAGTATCAGGCACCAGCCAAATGGAGTCCAAAGGCAATAATCATATTCATTGGCCAATTTATCTGTGTTTACTAATCCTGGGATTAAGTGAGTTGGGCATTTGGCTCTGGCTGTGGCAATTAAACCCCCCCATTAGCACTTCTCCTTTTATTTCTTCCGCGACTGAGATGGCTGGATCCGCGCTCAACTGCTGTCAAAGCCATTCCAATTCCCATTCCCACGAATCCGACCCTAATCCTGTAATCCCACGTCGTTCCAAACGCGAGTCTTTTTCCTCGTCCAACGATTCTTCGATTTCCTCCACCGATTCTGGGGCAACAATGGCAGGAGAAACGAGTCTCCGACATGAAAAGAAGAAGAAAAAGGGCAAAAAGGACAAAAGTCATATTCCAAGGAAAGCTCGGTCCGAAGGGGGTAAATTTGTATACAGGATGCAAGCCACGGACCCCACGGCCTACCAGAGCCCGGCTCTCCTGTCCACACCAACCCCCAACGTGGAATTTATCAACCCAAAATTGAAAGACGAAGTGACCAAGACGGATTCCGGCACCACGGATAATCCCTGGGTCTGGCTGAACACGTATTCCCGTATTCCAGTAAGTTTTTAAGTTATTTCAAATGAAAACAAGCAAAGTTATCTAAGAACGACGTGAATTAGCTAAGTGCGAGAAAAAGTATTTGGCTTAACCGGAGTTATAGCGTTACTCCGGCTTAATTTGCGTTGAGTGGTCGCTGAGAATTTTTACCCACCGCATCAAGACTCACTCCCCGTAGCTGTTGCGCTACCCCCGGCTTGCTTGGAGAGAAAACGAGGAACGACGTTCCATGCGTTTTAGCCTTGCGGCTGCATCCAGACCGACAAGCCGGGGATGAGCGCCACGAGTCCGGGCAGTCACAACTCAATTTTACGCTTCCCATTTTTGGTTTCTTTTTAAAATACGTATTGGGGAAAAAAAGTGGCCAATAGTTACATAATCCGTAATATGGACCAAGACAGATTCCGACAACACGGATAATTCCTGGGTCTGGATTTACAAGTATTTTAATAAGTTTTTAAGTTATTTCAAAAGAAAAGGGAAGTTATCTAAGAACTACGTGAATTAGCTTAGCGAGAGAAAATTGATTTTTCATAACCGGAGTTATAGCGTTACTCGGGCTTAATTTGCGTTGAGCGACACAGAAATTTTACACACCACACGCTGACAAGACTCGGGCCCCGTTAGCTGTTGCGCTACTCCCGGCTTGTTTTCCGAGAAAACGAGGAGTGGCACTCCATACGTTTTAGCCGTGCGGCTGCATACAGATCGACAACCCGGGGAAAAGCGCCACGAGTCCGGGCAGTCACAACTCAATTTTACGCTTCCCAATTTTGGTCTTCTTTTTTAGAATAGGTATTGGGGAAAAAGAAGTGGCCAATATTTGCATAATTCATGATATGGACCTAGCGTAATCATTTTGTATTCTAAACACAATCCCTCAGTGGTTGGAAAACAAATGTTCAAAGTGGTTTTCTCTTCTGGTTTATTTGACTGTTTGACTGCGAGCTAAAGAAATCTCTAAGGACTCGGAGAAAAATTCAAAGGTGCAGCCAAAAGAACTTCAAACGGGAATTAGCTTTATTTCCTTTCAAAGACTTTCCTCTTTTTATAGCCAATAGGCGTTATTAGTACCCCAGCAGGGGTTTTAGCCCTTAAAAAATATAAAAAGAAAAATAGATATTAGCAAGTTTCGAAAACAGAAAAGTTAGAAACTCCAAATAAAAAAAAATATCTGTGTATACATTACTTCTCTCTCGTCAAGTTCTCACAGTTCATCAACAGTTCTTGCTGAAGGGACTAAGAAATGAAAAACAAAGTAGACAACGTTGCAGTATCGTAATGGATTTTCGTAGCTTAATTTGAGTGTCGCTCGGGGTTGCTCCGGGCTAATTTGCATAATTCCTTCTCATTCTTGCGATTCGCTCTGTGTTACACACCTTCCCAGTACGAGACATGAGAATTCCTCGAGCTCGAGAGGGAGGAGGCTAGGGAAAAGGCACTCGAATATCTATTGGCAACAATGAAAAGTAATCAAATTTAGCCATGACTCTACATAACGGACCAGGTTTAGATGGTTTCTATGCAAATTGCCTGACGTCAGATATCTTTTTCGAAGCATTCTGCCATGCTGAGAAACGTCTGGATGCTTGGTGTCCTGCGGATAAAAGGGAGAAAATAAAAACGAGATATATATAGTACGTACTCAACTTCGGAACGTATAGAAAGGCAAAAAAGAGGCACACGATGGGGGCTGACGATCGTTAACCGTTTTACGGGCACGAGGTATATATTGTAGTACTAAAACGGCCCCATAATGTACAGCGAACAAAAAGAATCGAACTTTTCCCCGACTTTATTATGGCATACTCGTATTTGGCCACACCTTTCTGAAAAACGCTTCAAAAAGCTCAAGCAACAATCGATGTTTTAAACTTATTCAGTAAATAAAGAACATCATAATTGATATCGAAGGGGCAAAGTATCAATTTATTAATAAAAAGCTAAAAGCAAAGCTTCGGTTTTTAAATATTTCGTTTCAAGTCATCGTTCGTAACTGGCGTTATTGTGTTTACTTGTCTTGTCTTGTAGGGTGCGCCACGGAAGCACTCACTTGTGCTTTTTGCCGCGTAATATTGTTTAATTAGTAAAGGGAAACTTGAATCGATATACCGATGAACTGAATATCGATCAAGACTTAAGGAGGACTGAGCGCCCAAGAAACTAATATTGGTATTAAAGTATTGAATGAGGTTAATTATGTATAAATTTAATTACGATATTGAATATATTACTTATTCTTACTATGTTGCTTTTATTGTTGCTATGGTACTGGCAATAATCGATAAAGGTAAATGAAGAGCTGTAAACTTGATAGCGATAACTATGAATTATGTTCGAGTCAACGACTTGGGGACTTTTAAACTGCACTAAACTACAATGTAATATTATTTGTTTTCCTCTTTTATTTGCTTTGAAAATTCTAAAACAAATATTTCTATACATATCCATATTTTAAAGATTGACTTAATTAGTCTGTCTCATTTCTGTCTCTTAATTAGTCTCGCTATTGTATGTTTACGAAGTATTTCCTAATTGAAGATAGGTCACCTGCTGTGTCCCAAATTTGAAAATGGCCGGGGGGCTGGAAACCCTTCCTACTTTTATTAGCTAAAACTTAACCTCTCTAACCCTTTTAAAATTTAAAATAAAAACGTAACAAATACCTATTTATACTCCCCTAATTTGAGATGTCGAAATTTCTTCAGTGTGTTCTAAGCATTTTCGAACTAAATAAATTTAAATATACAAGGCCAAGAGAGTGTTTTATGGGCGTTAAAGGACAACGGTCTGACATATGAGCATTTTAACGAGGGTGCGAAGTGTCTTTATGCTAATGAGATTAGCCAACATGGGCTTGAGCTACATGTAGTTCAAGAGCGAAGATGACAAATCACTCGTACGCGTGCGGAGCTCTTTCTTTTTGTCCGTGTAGTAGTGCAGGCATTTTTTAAATAAAATAACCTTTTTTTAAAATAGAAAATACTTCAATAAATGTAGATTTCCTTCTAAATATATGCAAACATGTTCTCTTTTACAAGAAACGTGATTTTGAAAGCGATCTGAAGTGAAATTTGAAGGAGGCTTTACACCCACTACAAAACTTGACTTCAAACTTTTTCTTTAAGTTTTCTTTACCTTTTTGTACTTTTCTAATTGCAAAGTCCTCAAAAACAAACACTCATCCGTAATTTTACAGATTTCCTTTGTCCCTTCAGGATTCTTGGTTTCACAGTATGATGACAAGGGTATCGGGGTAAAGGGCATCTTCCAATGTAAAGTTTTGGAAAAACTTTTTGAATCCCAAGAGTAGATTCGGGTAAAAGTTTCCCAATGTAATATCGAAAGGGCAATGGAAACCTCCCAGTACAATTCAAAAAAAGGTTTCGACGGTTTGAAAAGCGCAATGTCGGTCGGATCTTACGTCAATCCAAAACTCCCTAGAGTAGTCTACCCGAAAGGTCGCCAGTCCCCGCTTTGTGAATGTTTTATTCTCTTTGCGAACACTTTTTGTAATAGATTAGGAATGCCTACTTCGCGGAGCATGGGCGTCTGTGAATCCATCCCTCCAACGTTCCTTCGCCCCCGCAGGAACCTCTTGAGACCGGGAAAGTGGGTTCAAAACTTTACCCTTGTTATTCCACTGTGAAATTGCCTGTGCAGAATTTGTTTGAATTGACTTTGTTTGTGTGCCAAAAGGACAATATTGTACGATTTGCAATGTACACACTCTCGTAGATTTCCCTTTTACTTTATTACCAATCTAGCACGTATCAAAAGCCTAGGCAGCGAACACGTGCTTGATTGGAGGCGATAAACAGAAAATGGAGATAGAAGTCCAAATCTGGATCATGTCGGAAAGTCGCAACGCATTCCCCAAAAAGGGCGAAATAGAGCGGAGAAGAAAGAAAATGAGACAGTACAAGATTTTACTGTTTGTCACAAAGCTGAAATAGATATAGCCATACAGCAATCAAGAGCGATGGCATATTTCTTCGGAAAATGTTATATTCTTACGTTTATAGATCTTATATACTATGCCAGTTATTGGATCTGTCTAATTAGTCCCATGAGGTACCCGGCAAATGGGGGTTTTGGGGTGTGGGGGGTAAGAGTCTATAGCATTCGTTACCAAGTTTTATAGTGACCGTTTTCAGCCGAGATTTCTGGACAATGAACATAAAAAACCTCTATTTGTCTTTCTTTTTTAGCTTTTCGCCATTCAGGATTTCTGCTCCGCTACGAAAGATTATTGCCCTCCAGGCAAAGAGGGACCGTTGGGCCCTAAGGGGCAAATTGGAGAGCGGGGCGTCCGAGGGGAAAGGGGGGAACGTGGACCCGCCGGCGACATTGGTATTCAGGTATATAGATAACTAATTTTCAACTTCATTGAACTATTTTCTCTGCATAGGAGACTTGACCGATTTTGTAAATTTCAAGTTTGACATGCTTAATATTATTCGGTTTTAGGGTTTGCCAGGACCTGTGGGACCTCCAGGACCTAGAGGCATTAAAGGAGATTCGGGAGATCAAGGTACATAAAAAAGGGATAATGTACATTAATTGAGTTTCGTATGTCATGGTAACAACTACAGGTAAATTATAAAGTAAATTGGTTTAAAAAAATCAGAACAAGGGTATGAAATTGCTTTCATTAAAAGTTCCGGAAACACTTACATGGCAAATGATTTCTTTTCGTTTAATATTAGATACCTGGTCTGAAATCATTATATTAATGCACTGTAACTACATTTTTATCTAACAATTTGTTTAATAAGCAAATTAATTAAATAATTTAACTATTTTATCGATAAGGTAACCAAGAATGTTGATACTGAGCCAGCCTTTTTGTCTTTAGCAGCTTGGAACCAAGCCAGTTAATGCTAGTATGATTAGTTGTAGTATTGGTATTATAAACAGCACCAAAAGTATTAAAGTTTCCGTAGAACTTAGCTTGTTACACCGAAGCTAACGCCGGGAGGCGCGCAGTGCTTTGCATGGGCGTATATGAACGCGCATTGCTTCTGCGCATGAAACGGAAAGCAGGATAACTTTATAACCACGTACTAAATTTGAATGGAATATTTCTTAAAAAATAAATTTCTAAATTTCACGAATTAAAGTTTGTTATTTATTCTTTGAATATTTGACCTCTAAGATCGTATAAAAATGTGACGTCTGACGGCTTGAGCCAATAGGTAAATTAGAAATAAACGATCGCTTTTAATCTTGTGTCTTATAGGTCTGCCTGGCTTGGATGGATTGGCTGGTCTACCAGGAGAACCGGGTCTTGATGGAGTCCCTGTAAGTTTATCTTCCTTTTCTCGTATCCTTTTTCTGACTTGCAAATCCTCTGTAAAACGTTGGATTTTCTCCTAGGGTCGTTCGGGTTACGATGGATTACCCGGCAGGGCCGGAATGGATGGCCGCGATGGTGTTGATGGTTCGTTTTAATTTATCCCCACCAGATTCGACTTATTTTTCATTCCCGGAACTTGGCAATTCATATAAATTTCCACTCCTATAGGCACGCCTGGTGAGAAGGGTAGCAAAGGCGATGCGGGACCTCAAGGCCCTCAGGGCATAACCGGTCCAAGAGGAAGAGCGGGTAAACAAAGTTTCAAAGTCCATTTCGAGAAAAACAATAACCAAGTTTTTCTTCAAACGACTTTTCTATGCTAATTTCGTTAACAGTCTTATACGTAGTTTTTTTCCAATTTAACAAGCAGAAATTTTGGATATTAGAAAACACATACGAGAGGCAAATCTCTAGAATTTAAGATAATTATATGGGTCAAAGCTATAATTAAATGAAATTAACTGAACTCATAGTAATTTACATAATACATGAGTTTTCATACGTGAGTTTATTATGCTAATTATGCTTCCAGGGCGGTCGGGAATCCCTGGCACACCTGGAATCCCAGGAATTAATACCTGGATGGTAAACGGTACTGATGCAAAGCGACTGTTGGTACCGCCTTCGGTGATCGGTAAGGCACAACTTATACCCTGTAAAAATTTCCACTAATGAGAACCTAATGACGGGTATTATCCTTTCCGAAAAGGTTCTGAACTGAACGCAACAAGACCAATCGTCGTCAAAGAAGGCGATAATCTTCGCTTAAGATGTGCAGTAGCTGGCGTTCCACGCCCAGAAGTGGCTTGGACCAAGATGGATGGTACCACTATCCCCATGGGCTCGTGGCAGAGTATGATTAATTACCTCAATTATTTTTTGGCTACATCTAAAAGTGCACGAACACTAGAGATTATGTACATTTTCGATTTTTTTCGCTGTTTTCTTTTTTTTGTTTAATCGATGACCTACTTTATCTTTTTCTATAAATTTAACAAATTTAACCCACGTTTTGATTAAGCTAAATTAAGTTCATTATTAATTAACCTAATTTTCCTTTACGAAGCGAGCGACATTATTGGTCACGTGCTCAATATCACTCGCATCAACCGTCAACACATGGGGCTCTACACATGTATTGCCGATAACGGCGTGCCGCCTGCGGCATACCGTACATTCAACGTCGAAATACACTGTAAGTTTCGCCGTAAAACACCTAAAAAAGAAAAACTGACTAGGTTGAATTAACCAATATCTTCCTCCTTCTCTTTTATGGGGATTACAACAATGCGTTTGAAGTCGCCCCCATGGTACGCGTTCCTAATCAGCTTATCGGGACAGCTAATGGATCATTCGCCATTTTGGAATGCGTGGTAGAAGCATTCCCGGAATCTTTGTGTTACTGGGAGAAGGGCGACGGCAAGATTATAGAGAATAATGAGAAATACTTTGCAGTTCAACGGGATTTCGATCGCTACAAAGTAATACTCCTTATCAAAACTATACTAAAACTTTGCGTCAGATTTACTTACTAAAGAACTACGGAAGTTCTAAGCATTACATTTGAAATGGTTCTAGGTTTACATGACACTGAATGTTTCTATAACGAGCGAAACAGATTACGGGCGGTACGAATGTGTCAGCAAGAACGAAATGGGTATCACCCGAGGCGTGTTAAACGTATTTGGTAAGAAAAAAATTTCTCTCATTTTCTTTCTGCCTGCCTATGTTTTGTGTCATTCTTCACGGTTAAGGTGATGAAAAGTAAATCCTAGTGTGTCCACCAATGTTTCTCTGGAATTCCTAAACAGATCGTTTTTTTCAGAGGTGGAGCCAGGCTTGGCCACGCCCCCTCCATCGCTCCACAATGGAAAGGAAGTACCCGTTTACGGTCCTTTACCACCTGATCTTATCGATCTGGAAGATATTTGTCCTCCACCACCCGAGTGCCCGAAATGCGCGCCAATACCAACTGAAAAATGCAAAGAATCCGGATTAGGGTCATTTGATGTGCTTGGGCGGTTGGATATTCGTCCGCTGGGTAATGACACGTACCCGGGCTTCGCTAACAGGACCCAAGGTATAACTTTTTCAACACGATTTAGTTATAAGAAATTATTAAAAAAAATGCTTGAAATTTTTCGGGTTGTAGATTGCGTTTTGTCTGCTATGGGCAAGCCTGTTTATCATAGATTCACAGACACGCCATATGGTAGCTGGATGCGAGATTCCATGCCCAGGACGGCCACCGAAAGTGACAAATATTGGGCGACCAAACAAGACGACCATCATCACTTATACGAATACAGCAACAAAACCAAGTTCCGCAAGGATTTGCCTACGAGAAATTACACTCTTCCGTTTAGTTTTAAAGTGAGAGAAATACCTTTGCATTTCTTAAACTTATCTTTTTTAATGTTTTTGTACCAAAAAAACATTTAGGGACACTTACACGTGATCTATAACGGGTCTTTCTATTACCATAAACAAGATGAGCCCCGAATCGTCAAATTTGACTTACCAAGTGGTACCACGGCTGCTGTTGACGTACCCAACGCGACAGTTACGGGAGATATTCAGCTCTACACACAAGTAAACACACTTGGGTTATTTTTTGGGGGCGAATGCAAGCAAGATTATATTTTGCTATCTAAAAGACGGCCATTTCTTGACGGCACGCAGGACATTTGTAACGTAAATATAGGTTTAGTAATTTTCACGCATTCTACGGCAAAACAGGACGCAGGGCTTCGGAAAGGCAACGAAGACTCTTCCCGTAGGCTAAAGCTCTAATTTGAAACGTGATTTTTGGCGGAATGTGCGCATTTTTAAAGAGAAAGTGAATACTTTTGATAGTTATTACGTGGTATGATAATGTTATAGATTATATTCCAGTATGACATAATTAAAACAATATGCTTATATTAAAGTACTTGGTATGAAAAATTATTTTTCGATATGACGGGCAGTGAATCTTTGAGTTAATCGGAGTTCTCATTTTTAGTCGCAAAGTTATATTGACATCAGTGCAGACGAAAACGGATTATGGGTCATTTACGGTCTTCAGCCAACCAACAACACTGCCGTTATGAAGCTCCACCCCTATACCATGCAAGTGGAATTTGTTTGGAATATCAGTTTAAATAACCAACGGGCTGGGGAGATGTTTGTTACCTGTGGCGTCCTCTACGCCCTGGATTCCGTCACTGAACGTACTACGAAAATTAGGTAACTGTGGAGTACCCCGAAAAATTTTACCGAACATTCTAAGGCTAAATTTTGCAGTAAATGTTAACTAAAATCTCACATTCCTATTCCCAGATTCGCCTTGGATTTGTACAAGAACAAACTCTTGGATGTCGAGTTACCTTTTAGCAATCCTTTCCGTAAAACCACCATGGTGGGGTACAACTCGCGCACTAGAGTACGCTACTAGCACATCTTTTCACTAAGATTACTATTAAAATTACGCCGTCAACTACTCATTACTTTAAATATTTCTTCACTACTTAATAGAAAATTATCCCCTTAAATTAATGAAGCGATTTTTCTAATTATTCTAGGAGCTGTACACCTGGGATAAGGGTAATCAACTTACGTACCCCGTAAAGTACGTGGATATAGGGTATAATGTACCCGAAACTGAAGCGGATAAGCTCGGCTATCCTGAAACTTCTCCTCGGATTCAAGATGAAGGGGAAACAGGCTACGAAGTTACTTAAATCTTTCTAGGCCAACTTTTTTTAATCATCTTTTTAAAATAAAGGCAATTTGTGGAGGTTTAATTCTCTTAAAAGGAAAACCAGAAAGGGAAAAACCGGTGCGACTCTCATGTCATTTTTGGGGTGGTAACGTCTCACTGTAACTTAAAAGCTTAAAAAAGAAAATATAATTTTAAAAACTCGGTCCCTTTCAAACTAATTTTTTTGCCACTCCTCAGTTTTCTACAGAGAAGCAACGACATTCATAACTGTATACGGATTACGACACGTTAGTTGCGCCAATTCTAATCTGCCTAATTCTGTCCCAGCTTTGGGATGCTGCAGCCATTTTTTTTCTATGTAATAATCCAGACAGGAAGTAAATTCCTTTTCGGAATAAAGCGGAACTTCGATAGGCAGAAAAGGATCCATTACATCAAAACCCTGAAACAATCGAACTTGCATTTAACAATCACTGTTACACACTTAATTCTTTCAATTCTTTTCTTTGGTAATTTTGTTACAAATTAATGTATGAACTTTATTTTACCTTATTACTAATGAGGTACCGAGGTAAACTCGACTCTCGATGGGCATCAGGCAATGCATGGGCATCCACAGTAGTCACTACAGCGCCATGATTCTACTCAGACGCGGAAAAGCAATTAAAAATGATAGAAACTACGAAGCTTTTCTTTTTCTACCCAATCGTTTTTGAGGAATCGCATAAAGGCTTGGACCAAAGTCAGATCCCACGGCGGAACAACGCTCTTATCTTCGCGGAACACCCGGCTAATCGGCCAAAAGACAGCGTTGACTCCGTCAAGTGCAACTAGGATTTTGCAGTCGCCTTTCTGGGCCGCGATTTTCAGTTCTTTGCAAATGGCACCAACAGTATCAGCTGCGAACTTCGGACGAGCTAAACCGTGCTCGATTAACGCGGTCAAAGGCGAATTAGCGGGTGTAGATTCGCGTTTACTCCAAATATACTCTTTGGTTGTCTTCAACTTTATTAAACAAATGAAGAGACAAATTTTAATCATGTATTTTTTTAAAAAAGAGAGAAAATAAAAGTACTGGAGTTAATAAGGGACCATTTTGTGCTACGAAATGCTGCAACCACTGAGTAGCTTCAATAGGTTGATCAATGCGACCTGCTTTGAAGGTCGACGGAGAGTTTTCCTTAGAGAATTTGAGCCAATATTGGACTAAAAGCGGGTTAGAATTAGTTCATTGTTTAAAACGTGTAAGAAATATTTTACTCCAAGGAACGTGGACTAAAATGTAACCCGACGAATGTCCATAATGCAGAATGTGGGCCAAAGAAATACTCTTGCCAGAGCCAAATTCGCCATCTTAAAAAAATAAGTTTAATATGATTTTTTAAGAGTTATAAATGCGAAAATTTACGCAAGACATAGCGGACGGCTGGTGCATCGAGATTTATGGCTTCTAGGTAACTAATAACTTCAATGGCTGGTTTTCTGACCATAAGTACTAGTTCTCGTAGGGTTTGTGATAAATCAGCGTAGGTTTTCGTAATACCCCCAGCTAGGAATAGTTGTTTCTGGAGATTTGAGGGTAGCGTGTAATATCTTCCGATATGTGAGTCGTTGTGGTTTCTCTATAAAAAGAGTTTATATGGTTTTCCTAAGGAACGAGTTGCTTAAATACGTACGGGATTGGTTTCCAAGGTTCGACACGCAGAGAATTTGGAGCTAATTGGGTTTACTGGCGCATTTTCATGGAGATTTGTTGGGTCTGCTGAAACGTTCTGTGAAGGATTACTGCTACTTAAATTGATTTCGCTTAGCAATACTGAAGTCGTGCTGTGGAAACGTTTGTATAATGATTGACTTTGGTTCAAGAGACGAGATTTTAACATTTTAAGACAGAAATTGCCTGGAAATGCTCTTGAACTTGATAAGAAAACGCGTTGTTTATGCTAGAGAGAGAACGTGTTTTAGACATCGCCCTATCGGTACCCCTTGGTACTGATGCAGAACTTGCAAGATCTAGACCGATAGAAAAGCGTCTAATGCGGTTTCCTCGCGGATTACAAAATCATCACGTCCAGTGGAACCGCGGAATGTACAGGAAACGTACGTATGTGTACTGTACATATGCACATTTTCTGCTGCTTTCTGTCACTTTCTGCTACTTTATGCCCCATAGTATCACTTTCTGAGTGGCAGAAAGGAACAGAAAGTAGCAGAAAGTCTACCGAAACTTTCGGTCCGAAAGTGTACTTTATTGTGTTTCCAAGAGTTTCCGTTTTCGTACTTTTCGTACCTGCGGTTCCCGAGTTACTTTCTGCGGTTCCTGAGTTTTGTCTTCACGGGGCTTCTGTCCAGCGGATTCGCTTATCGTTGGCGGCGGCAAAAGCTAAACGTAAACAAAATAACGGATGCGACAGCCAGTGCTAATGTTATTCAAGCAAAATTTTAATGTTTTCTATTCACATGAAAGATCGAGGGTAAACTAACGTCAGACTAAATTAGCCCACTGTAATTCGCTCAGTACGTATAACAGTAGAGCTAGAGGATAGCTACAACACAGTAAAAAATATCTACAACATTTTTGTAAATCAAAACTAAATAACAATGTCATATATCTTGATAAATATTAGATGTCTCAGAACAAAAACAGCGCACTGAAACCCGGGCTTTCTCGCTCTGTTTCAGCTGGAAGCCCCTATTTGCAAGCTCGATCAAGAACTCCGAATTCCTCTAAGAAGTAAGAAAAATCTTTATCTGTAATTCAAAAGACAAATAAACTAAACTAAGCCTTTGAAAATTGAATTTAAGACAAACTGCTTCGACACCATTGAACTGCAATACACCGACAAAGCTAGAAGCAGACATTTCAGCCATTTCCAAAGAAACAGGAAATGTCATAAAAATTAAAGGGTCGTTAGGTAAAAAATATATATATATATATATATATATATATATATATATATATATATATATTTAGTGTACTATATAACCTATAGTTAACAAAATTACCTTCTCAATTTAGGACCTCAACTAGGCAAAATCAACAAATCTGACTTGAAAGTTGTTCGTTCCCTCGCTCTGGGTGGTGGCAATAGCGCAAATTCAACGCGAGTTTCATCCAAATCAAATACCGAAGAAATTAATCCTCGTTTGATTTTCAAGTTGAGTCAACAGCTATTTTACTTGCGTGAAATTGAGAGCCAGAAGCATAAAGAAATCCTTGAAGAAGCTGACGTAAGAACGTTTTTATCTACTAAAATTTGCAATACAGGTCTTTACAAACCTTTTTCTGTTCCTTTTGCTTTCAATTAGGCTCAGTTAATTAGTTTAGCTGAATTAGTGGCCCAAAAGGCTGAAACTGCCCAAGAACTTGAAAGACGAGTTACTGTTCGGCAAACCCACGTGGATTTGGCTAAAGCCTTGGAGGAAAAACTGCCTTTAGTACGAGAATCCACCGGTAAATTATTCGTTTCCATTTAGTGAACCAAAAAACGGATAAATAATTTGACCACTTAAACAATATTTCCTCAGAAACCTTGACAGAACTGGTTCCTTTGCTTCAAGAAACAGCTAAACGAGTAGAGCAAGGTTTAGGTACTTTGAAACTGGAAAACATAGAGCCTGTTCAGGACAAAGATCTAACCGGTAATACGTTCAAAAAAGCAAAATAAAATTTAAATCTAAAATTAAATTATTCGATTTACATGTTTTTTAGCTTTGAATCAACTAGTGGACGATTTTCAAATCACCTTGGATCACAACAAGGAGAAAATAATGAAGCAGTGTACTTCCAGTGGAGTAGTTATAGATCAACATATCAGATACCAAAAGCAACTTGTAAAAAAGTAAGAAAAGCCATTGTTTTAAAAATTGTTTTTAATTTCATAAATAGGGCGGGCTACCTGTTGGACCAGTCGTGTGCAGCACTTGGAGAAGAGTTTTCGTTGAGTGATCTAAACAACAACCGCGCTCCTAAAAAACTGTCCGATTTGGATTTCTAGCTAAAAATGTTCCGTTGCATGTGTTATAAATTGCATATGTTCACTATTTTGAGAAACGTTTAAACCAATAAAACCTGCATTTCCTATTGTTTGTTGTCATTCAGCGATTATTTCTCCATAATAAACTGCACCAGTATATCTCAACTGCACTGATTTTAACAACTCAATTCGTGGAAAAATTTTCCCTCTCGGGTAGATTCCGACTTGATCACATCCATTCAATCGAACGTTTTCTTGATGGCATCGGTGGGATGGGGATGTGCAGTAATAATCCATTAGGATTTGGCAATTTAAACGCCACTTGTACCTGTGACCGTTTTTAATTTTTACTCAACCTTACATTTGGGTTTTTCGACCGACATTGATATAGAGATCCATAAAAAATGCCACAGAGGCAAATACGTTGAACAAGCCAAAGAATGCAGCCAGTTTCCGTATATGAAATGGTCCATTACAGCGTAAACCAATGCTCGCTCTCCGGCCACCCAGCTGCGTTCCACGATTTTAAGCCAATGATCGTCCGCGAACATCAGCCACGTATCCAACAGTGTCATCGCCAGTAGCAAACTTAACGGATGGATCAGCAAACACCAAAACGAAACCAGAACTTTTCCAATCCTGCGAAACGCCAAATATTTGTTTAAAAAAAGCAGACAAAATCGGAATAATGAATCTTACTTGGATGTTTTAGGCTTTAGCAAACATAAACTGGGCGTAATCAAGACAGTAACAACTAAAGCTAATGAAAAATTGCACATGGCAGTGGCAGTCAACAAAGTAGCCAATAATAAGAGCGTAGGACCATATACGGACGTCCAAAACACGCCTCTTCTTTCAAGGTACCTAAAAAAATATATTTAAAAAAACTATAAAATGTACAGAAATTGTCATAAAGTTGAAACAGTTTTTACCTAGGCGCCCAAACTTTGAAGAAAACCGCCAGCAAAATGGCCAATATAGCGGTTCCAGCCATGACATTAGTTTCGGTGCTCAATTCTTGTAAAAGTTCCAGTGAAGATGCCCAAACTGGAGCCATTTTAACAGCTCCTCCCCCCAAAAGACATAGTCCCAATACGGGAACCAGCTTAGATAAAGGCCACGCCTCTTCTTGGAGCCAAAGTAGCAAGACTTGGACTAGAATAGGCGCTAAGAGACAAGCAAAGGGCGGAAAATAGACGCCGATGGACACGTAACGATGCGTGGCTGGCAACAGATAAAAGAAAAACGATTGATGGAACCGCTCTTGCAGATTATTCAAGCTTCTTAAGATCCCTTCCAACATTCGGCCTTGTTGATGAAAACCGTAGGCGTAAGACCCTCCTTTTTTGCTGCTAGCAATCGTAATCGCTTCAATTCCAAACCTAGTTTAGATAAAATTATCTGAATTTAATTTAAAAAACTTCTTAAATTTACCTGTGTGCTAGACCATGGTTACCCGAGGGCACACCTGTAGCTTGCCCCCCTACCATTGAAAGCAACGTTTTAAATGAGTGCAGCCATCCCGAGAACAACAACGGATCATCCGCGTCTTCCTGTTGATTTAAATTAGTTAAAAATAAATAAGACATTGAAATTAGTTAGACTTATTAACTTAATCATCGCTCATTATAGTGTACTTACTCGATCTCGGGTAGTCGTGGTGAAACGCTCCATTGTAGCTAACCGATGAGCCAAATTGACTAGATCTAAATTAGGCAATTGGCCATTCAGGCCCTCCATGCGGACGTCAATGTGAGAAACCTTCTCACGCGACATTTCCAAGTTGACTAGCGCTTGAATCGATCCGGCTCTTGCGTCTAATTGGCCTGTTTGCAGCACTCGATCGCTTCTTTCGCCCATGTGGTGATATGCCTCCAACCAAGCTTGCATTCCTAGTTGCTCATGCTCAGTTACAAGGAATATAATGTCCTTGGCCCAATGGACACCACCTGTAACCAAAAGAAACAAAAAAACAGTAAGCTATTCCCTTAAAAGTCAAGAAAATTCTTAATTACGTCTCAAGGTGTGGATCAGTGACCAAATTAAAGCCAACCCGGGTCTTGTTGGGGTGTAAACCGAGTCCGGGAAACGGTAAGGAATACTGACGACTATAGATTCCGTTCCTGAACCGCGTGGTGCTCGCAGAATACCATAGACATTTTTGCCAACGTATACTTCTTTAGGTTTTAAAGGATTTTGCATGGTGAAGTTGTGGGTGTAGGCATCTAGGCCTAACTGGCGGAACTGCGCGGCTATAAAGACATGTGGTACACCGCCTGGATAACGTAGAGCTTCAGCTTCTAGTAATCTGAGATAATCTTGCGCTATTCTTTCTTCGGAATACTGGCCTTGTACCAATCCTGGCAGTAACGCATTTTCAGAAAAGTAAGTGCCTAAATGAACCAGGTATTAGGCGAAAATATAATAGATATTAAATGAGTGGGTTTAAGACCTGCATTGTAGGGTTTGTAAGCGAGAAGAGCGAACCAGGTTAATCCCACTAAGAAAAACAGAGTGGAAATGGGTACAGAATAACGTTGGAGTGGTTGCAGCCATTGCTTCGGCCACGTATCTTGCGTGCTGCTAAGTAAACCCATTTATAGGGTGTAATTGCTCATTCTATAGAGGTATAGAGGTTGTAGTAAAATTAGGTTATTTATAACGTGAAAGGCAGAAAAATATTGAACGCCGGTAGTAAACAACAAAAAAAATTCAAAGATTCTTTATTGAAACCTTCTAAGCTAACTGCAGAAGAAAGCTGAAATGGGAGGAGTTGCTAATCGGGTGTTAGTAAAACGTGAAATGCGAACTTCAAAATACGAAATGCTTGCGAAACTTGTTTCGCATTTCCAAAAGAAGAGCGAATTCTCCATGGTACACGCTGTGAACACCTTACGCAATTGCAAAAGTAATTGAAAACTCAAATCCTATTAACGTCGAAATAAAATGTATTCTTGAATTGCTATTTCTGTTTTTTACACAAAGAGTTCACTGGCTACGATTTAAAATAACATTTACCACACGGCACAACGTTGCTCGGGATTCATCCTGGAAGATGCAGGACATTGGAAAGCAGTTGAAAAATCTTCCAAATTTGAGAGAGATCCAATTACCCTATATTCGACAGGGAATATTAAGCTTTTAGAGTTATTTTCGTAGAAAATGCATCTTGAAAACTACCTAAATCTACCCGGCGCATGAACAGAAGTTCTCACATCGGAAACTGCAGCTTCAGGACGCAACGAAGTGCACCAAACTTGTGCAAAATTTAGGAAAAACAACTGATCTGCTGTCACGTTCAGTCCAGGCAAAAACTCACCTTCCAAATTCTCTGGATTCTCACTCTGCCATTTTTTGTATGCCTTGAATGAAATAAAGTATAGTTTATTGGAATATTAAGGCTTCGAAATTACCAGAAAAGCTTGGCGAATCCCCCCATTGTCTGCAATATTCTCCCCTTGTGTATTCACTCCATTAATAGGCTGATCTATTGCTTCAACCACAAAGCTACTGTACTGTTCTGCAATAAGTATATCAAGAAAATAAATATTTCAAGCGTCTTTGATAGGAAATATTTTTACCTATAATACACTTTGTCTTATTCTGGAAGTTTGCAATGGTTTCTTCCGGCCACCAGGGCTCCAAATTTCCTCTGACATCATACTGCCTTCCTTGATCATCGAATCCGTGGGTGATCTCATGCCCAATTACCACCCCAATGCCTCCGTAATTCACAGCTTTAGGAAAATCTGCATGGTAAAACGGTGGTTGCAAAATACCAGCTGGTAACACTGAAAAAATAAATACAAAATAAAAATACCCATTATAGCTATAGACTTTTAAAACTTACTAATCTGGTTCTTATTTCGACTATAATACGCATTAACTACCGCGGGCGACGTACCCCATTGCGTCCGGTCTACCGATTTCCCCAATTTCCCGAATTCCTTCATAGCCGAAAATTGTAACACCTTCAAAACATTCTCGAAGTACTCGTCTCGCACTACCTCCAACTAAAAGTTATGAAAATATTAGTTTCGTATGCTCAGAATGGCGAAAACCAAGGGTTGGCTTGCCCTTAGGGCAAACGCCAACCCCAAAACGGATCTCTTTACCGTCTGGAATTCTTCACCCAAAGCTGTTAAGTTGGTTATGTAGTTGGGGTAACCCACTTTGAGTGTCATGTTCTGCAATTTGTAGACAGCACGTATCCTCGTTTCTGCATCCAGCCAATCCACATTGCGTAACAATTTCACGAACACATTTTCAATCTCTTGCGTCAATTTCGTTGTCTAAAGTAAGAAGTGGTGGCGAAATTTCACAAGAATGAAAGTAAGTTATCATTACGTCATTTTTGCTGACTTCATTGAAATGATCTCGCACGTATAACAATCCCAAAGCCATTCCCATATTCCCGTTAACATAATTCACGCAAAATTTCCATCTTTCAGGTTGTTGCTTCCTGCCATACAAAACTGCGTAAAATTCCTGCTTCAATTCTTGGAAACGTTGGTCCAGATTATTTAAGCGATTTCGCATAAAACGCCAGAGCAAGTAATTCGCTACTGTCCTAAAAACAAATTTAAAAAATGCGTTGCATCATAATCAATCCAAAGATGAGATTTGCTATTTAAGTCTCCCGTATATCTTAGCTTGTTACACTCTGGCTATAAGGGGAAGATAAGCTTGTTGGCTTACCGCGGCTCGGTTTCGTTCACCAAAACCGCCAGATCTTTTAAATAACGAGCCGCGAAAGTTACAATTTGCTCGGACGGATCAACCGATTTGTTGAGGATGACTGAGAGATAGGAAGTGAAATTGATGGCTGGGATTTCGTCCTGAAGTTCTCGGACCGTCACTTTGCGATATATCGCACTTAAATTCCGCTGTTCTTCAGGTGCAATAAGGATCTTCGCCAAGTTAACTTCGAATTGGAACATGGCTTCGGTGTCTCGTTCGGCGGTTTCATTGTTGGCACCCAATGCTACAAGAGAATCTTTGATAAATTTCTTGTAGGCTTCTACTACGCGATTGTTAATCTCTGGAACTAAATAGTAGTGCCTGCTCGGCAAGCCCAAGGCCGTTTGATCCATCTGTAACAGTTAAAAGGAAACATTGTCTTTTTATATCAGAAACTAGGTCAGACCCTACGTAATCATTAAGCTTTAATTTTAGTATAAAGTAAAATCGCTATTAAAAATTAAAGTTCCTTTCATGTATCAAATTCACTCCTTTGTTTTTCAAGAACCCATTACGTTACTTGTAAGATGTATCGCTCGGAATCCTTGCCATCCGGGTCCACCCACAAGGCTAACAGCACATCGTTGTTATACATACGTAATCGTGCCATTAATTGGACCCAATCAAAGCCAGTATCGTTCCAATCCGTTTCTACAACTGGCCAACCACCCAATTCCTTCGCCAGTCGGAATAGCGGCTCAGTCTGCCGGGCTTCAATCAGCTCCGTATCCATGCACGATGCGTACAGATTACGCACTTTCACTAAGGCAGAAATACCAGCGTTGTCACCGTCTTCGACTCCCGAATCGCTAGTCAGGGCCTGCTTCAACGCTTCGTATAGGTCGTCCCGTAGCTTTTCGAACGTATTAAAACCCGCGTTATCATCAGGAATGGGATTTAAAGTTTCCCATTTCCCGCAGGCAAATTGGTAGAAGTCGTCACACGGATCCGTCTCCCAGTCGATGTAATTATCCATGAGTTTTCCTTTGTTTCAAACATAAATAATAAAATAATATATCCATTTTGCACCAAAAACATATTTTTAACAATTCAATTCAACAACCAATTTACCCTGCAGTTCTCTAATCTGCTGCTTAGTCATGTGTCGCTTCTCTAAAAGAGCTTCGGATGACGAGGATTGCGGTAACATGGTGGTTTCCAGCCACTGGAGAGATTCACTGGTCGAAACTTCTTCCAATTCGAGATTAACTTCAGTTGCTTCTTCTTTGACATTATTCCAAAGAACATCAACTTCGTTTTCTGAATCTAAAACATTAGAGTATACAATATATTAGAAAATACAAATGTACTGCGCAGACGACTTTTGAAAACAAATTTAATTTCATTCTTAACATAATTTATCCTCAAAAGAAAACTTTTGCAACATTAATTTCCCTTCTGTTTATCCGAACACAGTCAGCTAATATTTTACAACTGACATTGACTGTACAAGATCCGTGACCTTAATTCGGAGCCAGTGACGCTTGAGGCACTGAAGTCTCACCCTATCGGCTGTTTCCCACTGTGGCGTGATCTCCAGCGTAAATCACTTTTAAAATTAAGAGCCAGAATATTTTACACAGGAGTTCCACAAATAGAACGCACGTTTCTTTTACGCTAAGACCGGCTGTCATTTCTAACATAGCATTCTTAAAATACGCAGAGAAATCAAACCTGACTATAGGTAGTGTGGAAAGCTGGTATATTATGACGCCTTTATAAGAAAATCTCACCATTAGCGGCAGGGAAAGCAGTAGCAAATGTCCAGATACTAGCAATACACAAGAAATAAAAACTGAGCCACATGTTAGCGTTCTAAATGCCCTGCAGCGACTAGAACAAGAATCTACACTAGCCAGCGGCGTAATGACTATCTGGGAAGGCTAAAAGGAGGTCATTTTCATTAAGGGAGCGAGAAATGAGGATGGAGCCTATCACTGTCCTTCCTGCTTTTTATTCCCGTGCAAGCCCACGCTCAGAAACTCTAGAAAAACTCGCTGTTTGTACTAATAAACCTTTTTTTTTCTCCACATTCTGTATTTATCAGTTCAAAGACATTGAACGAGTTGGAATTCAACGAACTAGTATCTATTTTGAGGATTTCGGAATTTCAACAAAAGGAACTGAATGTCCAAAATAAGATTAATTTTTCGACTAAGTCAAGTCCATCTTATACTGAATTATTCGGTTAAACTGGTTCTACAGGTTTCAAAGATCTTAAGACGTTGATGTCGCGTTTCTGTTTACCTAAAATGAACCCAAAAAGGTCGAGTTCACGCGTTGAATCACGTTCCAAGGTTGAAAGACGAGCCTTTAAGAGGCTATAAGAAGAGGCACAGTAGCAGCAGGTAACAGTTTTTGTTCTCCATAATGCAGGGAAGATTAGTGTTAGTGTTATTCTGGGTGGTTGCTGTTTCCGCATCAGAGGGAATAAACGCAGATTTGCCACAAACAGAATTCAAAATTGAACTAAAATGGAATAATTACAAGGTAAAATGAAACCTCGATATTTTCTTTTTTTAGAATACTTCATTTATTTGAAAGAAAAAAATACAAAAATCTAAGAGATAAGAAACCTATAGACCAAACACAAAAGTTGTTTCCTTTTCCTATATTATTTCTTTTCAAAAGAAACCTAAATTCCGTCACCAATATACTCATTCTCGAATTTGTTTCAGAGTGAATTTACCTGTGCAAAGTTAAATGGGATTTTTTTTTTGTTAGACGAAGTTTGACCGGAAATATCGGACTCCACAAGCTGAAAGTATGCGCAAGGAAATCTTTTCAGAACGCGTTCAACAAATCGATCTCCACAACTCACTGTTCGAACAGGGCAAAGTTTCCTTCGAAATTGGACTCAATGAACACTCCGATTTGGTAATAGCACAACGTGATTAATTAAGGATCTCTTATAGGGTAGCTTTCTCTGGCACAATAGCATGTCACGTGTTGCAGCAATATTACCTAAGAAGTACTGTACATTTTTCTTGTCTTCCTTCACTAATGTTTTGAGCGTTAAAATAATTGCGATAGCAAGCGAATTTTGGCACTTTCATGCTGAGATATTATCGTAACGTATTTATCAAGAAAAATTACGCGCATGTTGAGTACGTGGTTATAAAGTTTATCCTGCTTGACGTTTTATGCGCATTCATGAGCACTGTACTCCGCCAAGCGTCAAGTGCATAATTGAATTGCTACAAATTTAATTTATATCACATAATGATTGTTATCAATAAAAAAAATTCTTTAAGACGCCAGAAGAACTCAAAAGCCTGCTTGGACTCAGGTTACCCAAACCTAAGCGGAAGACATGGTTGTACTCCTTCGATACCGATGAGAATATCGATACTACAACGGCACCTGATCCAGATATCAATACTGTAACGACGTTCGAAGACGAAGAAATCAGTTTCACAACAGAATTAAATGTTGGGGATGAACTAGAACCATATGTACAAAATTCGCAAAAACGTCGCACGACTAAACAACCTAATGCCATGAAAACAACCGCAAAAAGACCCAGTCTACCCACAACTACCACCAAATCCAAAACAACTACGACAACTACTACAACTACCGCCAAACCACCCTTACCACCCCCGCCCCCGGTAAGAAAAACAATAATTTTTAACTCAAATAAAATAAAGAAATTGTGACTTACAAGTCCATCGTATTTATGTTTTTACGCCAAAAGGTGGATTGGACGAATGACCCCTGCATGCCCCCTATAAAAAACCAAGGCAACTGCGGAAACTGCTGGGCGTTTGCCAGCGTAGCTCCATTAGAAGTACAATTACAAAAAATTGAAATTTTAAGCTTTAAAATGTGGGTTTAGTTCGATGATTGCAAGCAAAAGACCTTAGACAGTCCAGTTCGAATGTCTGAACAGCAATTAACGGATTGTGTTTACACCACGGATGGTTGCGGAGGTGGGTTTTACACTACAGCCTGGGACAAAGTTAAAGAAAAGATGGGAATATCTGCTGAAACTGATTATCCACTTGTTTCCGATGCTACTGGCACTTGGGTAACTTAATTTTAATCTTAAAAAGGATCGTAGAAAAAGAAAAGCATTCATATCTAATTTTGTTGCCTATTCATAGAGTAAACCCTGCAGAACTATTAGTAACGTAGCTACGAATGTCGACACGTACTCTGCGAAAGATTTAAATGAAACAATGATGCAAGACGCCATCTCCCGGAACCAAATTGTGGCAGTGGCTGTTTACGCGACTGATGGTTTCATGTATTACAAGTAAGACTCTCACAGTTTCTGCATTTGAACAACTGCCTTAAACTTTTTACAAAGATTATTAGCAACCTGCTACAAAAAGGGCGAAATTCAGTTAAACATGTTTATACTATTTTTGGGGGGTTTTACCGCTTGGAAAGGGGTTAACAGATGGCGCCATGTTCTGTCAGAAATCTGTATAAAAGAAAAACTTTGTTTCTTTTTTGTCAGGAGTGACATATACATGGACAAAACCAAAAAGGGCTGTGATCCAATCACGATTTAAAAAAATGTAAACCACGCGGTGACTGTGGTGGGCTACGGGACCGATGCAACCACCAATGCTGAGTACTGGGTTATTAGAAACTCCTGGGGCACAACTTGGGGCATGGACGGGTACATGCACATGAAAAAGGACATTAACTTATGCAATATCGGCCTATATGGTGTTAACGTTACTACAACGGCGCCGGTTATTACCCCATAATACCCACCTACCACATTACTTTCATAATTTATTTTATTTGTATTTGTAGCTAATATATTCAAATACATTATGTTATAGGAGTATACTCCTATAACATCCCTCTGTAACAAACCACACAATAATTGACTCAAGGAAACTAATATTGCAAAACAATAGTGTACATCGTTTATGAAGTAATTTGTACTGACAATGCTCCTGTGAAGCTGATTTCACACGACGATTCACGTTCCGTGGTTCAAATTCCATGGTTCACGTTCACATTCGACGGAGTCTGTAACAACCTATGCTATTGTTCTCCAGAATGCAAGGGAGATTGGTGTTAGTGTTATTCTGGGCGGTTGCAATTTCCGCATCAAAGGGAATCAACGAAGATTCGCGACAAGCAGAATTTAGAGTTGATCAAAAATGGAACACTTATAAGGTAAAATGAAACCTCTATATTTAGATTTTTTAGAATGCTTCATTTATTAAAATAACAGAAAATTTTAAAATTTAAGAGATAAGAAACCTAGAGCAAATCCAAAAGTTGTTTCCTTTCCTACTATTTTCTTTCCCAAAGAAGCCGAAATTCATTCACCCAATATATTCACGCACTGTCGAATTTGTTTAAGAGTGAATTTACTTGGGCAAAAGTTAAATGAGATTAATTTCTTTGTTAGACGAAATTTAACCGGAATTATCGGACTCCCCATGCTGAGCGCATGCGCAAACAGAAATTTTCAGAACGCGTTCAGCAAATCGATCACCACAACTCACTCTTCAAACAAGGCAAAATTTCCTACGAAATCGGACTCAACGAACACTCCGATCTGGTAATAGCACAATAGGACTATAGACTAGCTAAGGATCTCGTATAGCAGGGCTGTCCAACTTCTGACCCACTGAGGGCCACGACACTACACAAGCATGAACCCGGGGGCCGTACTAAGTCCGTTAACGGGGGGGGGGGGGTAGGTCATCATATACTTTTGATAGGATATATGTAATACTTACACAAAACACGCTAATTAATGCACTTTGTTTATTATTGAGCTTATTTTATTTATATTTATTAAGATTGCCATTATTTTATGAACGATTGCTTTTATTAGCGATTGCACTTATTAATGATTGCACTTATTTTGTGGATCACAAACTTTAGTGAGAGGACTGAGGACATTTGTTCCCCTCTACTAAATCGTAAATATCAACCTGTAAATCAGTGGTAGCAACCCTAAGCAAGTTAAAAAGAGACGTGTCTGTCATTGTGCTCCGATGGCGAGATTTAATAAACTTCATGTTCGAAAAAGCGCTCTCACACAAGTAAGTGCTGCCGAACATCGAAGTCATTCGCAGTCCAAAATTTCTGAGGTTGGGAAAACGCTGATCAGGAAGCGTTTTAAAAATTTGCAGCCCGCTTTCTTGTATTCCCAAGTAAAGTGGATCTCCCTGAAGATCACACAGTTCTAGCTGATATTTCGCTTCTTGATCTTCAATTGATGCGTTCATTGGACTGCATA
>JAGJRO010000504.1:33733-72218 GCA_022832285.1 Lepidurus apus apus | reverse complement strand
TTTCTCTTCTGATTGCTTCTTTTCTGGTGGCTTTGCGCACTTTATTGCGTAAGCGTCGATAGTTTAACTCCAGTGAAGAGTCATATTTGTTTGATATATGCTCATTGCTAGCCTGTATTATTGTGTAATACATATTAAGGACAATCACTTACATTGTATACAAGGACTTTTAACTCCTATAGGGCCAATTATATGTACTGTATTATCTACATTTAACCGTCTTATTTTAATGTCAAATAAATACATAACTATTTGTAATTTAAAAAAACTAATTATTTTGAAATACTCAAAGAAATAGTTATTCAGAAAATAATAATTTAGAAATACTTAATAATTTATAACTGCACAAAAATGCTTGTCACAAGGGGTTCGTAACTCCGTTGGTAGGTGTACGAGGGTTAAACTTTATTTTTTTACGCCAAAGCAAATCTTAGGGTTAAACACAGTTGTAAGGGTTACATGTTAACCTTAGTTAAACTTTGAGTTAAAAAGCTAAAAAAAACAAGTTTTACGCGCTAAAAAGTTTAAACATTTTTTAACTGAGTGGTCAGGGTGTACGAAGTTAAACACGAGTTGCGAACCCTTTGGCTTGTCTGTAATGTTTACATTAATTTCGATTTTTGTTAGATTTTCCTTATCAATTTACAATATTTCTTTTTTGTAATGTTATGTTAGCCTAAACTTAAGTACTAAAATGCAATGTACATTGATAAAACTAAAGTTATGTTTCATAGCTAAATTTTGCTCTAGTTGTTTAATAACAATTGTACCGCAATGTGCATTCAATGTAATTCTAAAGTTACATTCTAAAACACGTTTAATATTTTAAAATATAGGAATAAATACTGTGCCACAATATGTAATTGTAGAATGACGAGATAATACGTTATACAGATATTCTACACATATCTGCTGATTACATTATGTAATTTTCGTATCATTTAAACCGATTCTCAATCTTGAGCACAGAAAAGATTCGTTAAATTCTCTCATCCAAGTTTTTTATTTAATTTTTTATTATTTTTAATGTACATTATTTTTATTTTTTATTTTAAAATTTTTTTGTTTGGCTCTTCTTTTAACACACCAGAGCAATGCATAGAAGCATAGAAGCCGCTTCCAGTAAGTTGTAATATAGATGATGGCTTCCAACGGAACTATAAAAAAGGTGCGCGCTAAGCTGCTTCCATTCAATGCCATCTTTGCTTACTTTCTTTTTTTCTTTCTTCATTGGCTGTAGACAAACAAGACTTGGCTAGACCCCAGTATCTGTTAAAGAGTATTGGGCAGCCGAAAGGGATTTTTCCTATTGAAGACATTTCTCTATTTCCTTCGTCTTGCCTCATGTTTCTTTTGGCGTACGGCTTTTTTAAGGGATCGAGCAAGATATAGAACAAGAGAGAAAGAGGAGCGAGCTTGAAAACTCCTGCGATCGATAGAATTCCCAACATTCTGAGGGTTCTTGGCGGGAATTGGGAGAAATGTGCTGTTAGAGCGAGTCTCGCGTTCTTTTTATCCCCGCACCGAAAACAAAATTCCTCTCGAACGGAAAAATAACAAGAATAGACTGCAAAGCAATTTGCATTTTCCCTTTTAAACATTCGGTAATCTGCAAACAAGTCTGGAAGCTGGTACTGAATATCGAAAAGTAATATACATGCCTCCGGAAATCTTTCTTTCCCTTTTCTTCATTTTTTTGTAATTATTTATTTTTTAGAACAAGAAACCAAAACATTTAAAAAACTTTTAGCACTTCCATTCCGGATTTCATTTTAACTTTACTCCGCAAAGTTACGGAAAACGGCCCCGTGCGGAATATTGGGTCGTTTTTTTCTCCGATTCAAGCATCCGATTCCAGAGCAGGTAAGCGATACGTGTTCGTGGCGTAAGTTTGCAGCGTGACGATTTGTACTTTGGCATTCAGACTGACCGCGAGCTCTTTCTTGGCTTCTTGAACAAAACCTTCGCTTAAGCAGCCCAAAGCATCTTCCGTCAAAACCCAACACACCTGTTCCGAGTCCTTCGCAAGCTTCAGAGATTTCATCACGTGGTTTACTGTTTGTTTCACTGTCTCTTCCTATTGCATTACAGAAACGAAAGAAATTTACATTACATTAAAAAAATATTACATTAGAAAAAAGGAAACAAGAAAAATAAGTTTTAAAAAGAAAGAAATGTACAGTAATCAAACTATTGATCGTCTTATGGACTTTGCGTATTGACCAATGACATTGCTTATCCGTCGTTTTGACAAATCCTGTCGTTTCTAGACCACTACTTCTAGACCACTACTTACGCAGGGTTTTCAACACAATAACCCTTCTAAACTCCCCAGTCAATTAAAGGAACAGGTCATTCAATTAAGTGGCATTTAGTAGCGAAGCTAATCCCTCTACCTGGCAAAAAGGAGAAAACAAGAAAGCGCATGGCGAAAATGAAGCAAGAAATTTATTAAAAAATAAGAAAAGAAGAAAAGTATTTAAGAATTAAGAAAAGAAGAAAAGTAATAAGAAAACAAGAAAAATATTTTCGACAAATAAATTTCTTGCTTCATTTCGCCATGCGCTTTCTTTATTTTTGAAAAATAAGAAAAGAAGAAAAGTATTTAAGAATTAAGAAAAGAAGAAAAGTAATAAGAAAACAAGAAAAATATTTTTGACAAATACATTTCTTGCTTCATTTTCGCCATGCGCTTTCTTGTTTTGTCCCTTTTGCCAGGTGGAGGGATTAGCTTCGCTACTAAATGCCACTTCATTGAATGACCTGTTCCTTTAATTGACTGGGGAGTTCAGACGGGTTATTGTGTTGAAAACCCTGCGTAAGCGTAGTAGTGGTCTAGAAACGACAGGATTGGTCAAAACGACGGATAAGCACTGTCATTGGTCAATACGCAAAGTCCATAAGACGATCAATAGTTTGATTACTGTATATTATATTACAAAATATTAGATTAGAAAAAATAGAATAAAAAGAAGTTAAAAAAGAAAGACATTTACATTACATTTGCACTACATTACAAAAAAAAGAAAAAAAATTGAAAAGAAAAGAAATAAGAAGAGCTTTTCTTCAATCGTTTACCTGTTCAGTGTACTCGGGAATAATCAATAGCCTCTTGAGTTGAGGCATGGCATCCAATAAGAGGTCTAATCCATTTCCCATGCCGAAATTGACAAGTTCCAATTGACGCAAATTCTTCAAATCGGAGAGCACTTGAATTTCAATCAGTCCGTCCATATTAGAAGGGCCTTCTTCCAGTCTTAGCATGTTCAAGCTTAGCAGACTGGAAAGTAATTGGAAAGCTTGACTGGAATCTTCAAATCCCGAGCAATCACCCAATTCTAACGCAGTCAAACTACTCAGGTGAGTTAACGATTCCAAGTCGGCATTTTTCAACTCCGAAAAGGTCGTTAGGCACTAAAAAAAAGTATAATTGGCAATCAGGAATCTTATTAGGTTAGCGTAATTCATAATAATGTACCAAATGCTTCAAATTCTGCAAAGTAGCTAAACTGTTCCAAGAGTCTTCTGCCAACAAGCTGCCAACACCCCGGATTTTCAATTCCTGTAACGTTTCCATGCCTTTCAGAGGTTCTAGTTGAATTCTCTCGGTACTAAAGGGGAAAAAAAAAAAAATTCCCCGACCAACCTTTAAAAAAACCAATCTGCACCCTTTACCTAATAGCTGATGCGTCTATGGCAACTAACCGACGACAATTGTTGGCTACGGCAGAAAAGACTCGAGCAGGGCAACGTCCCAGGTCGATTCGTTGAAGCTCGGACAAGTTACTGGCCGCCACTTCTAATCTATTCCAGGTCTCTTCTGGAGAGGCGGCGAAAAGCATTTTCCGCATATCCAAGTTGAGGGTGCAAGATCGTCTTAGACGAGTAGTAAAGCCTGTCCAGTCCACGATTCTCGAGTTCTTTAACTTCACTGTTCGCCACTTTGAAGACAGAAGTGTAATATAATAACAAAAAAAAAATTTTAATAGAATATATAAAAAAAATACCTGAATATAAATATATAACATAAATATTATAATAAATATAAATGAAATTTAACTTACGTGCATGTGATGCAAAGCCAAGTCCCTCCACAGCTTACAAACGCGGGCTGCACACAACAGCTCTTGCACGGTCAAGAATCTCAACACGTGTAGTAATCCGTTGTAGGCGTGGCTCAATTGTTGCATAAAAAGAGGGGAACTACCCTCGAACAGGTTTCTGTCATGGATTTTGGGTGTCGAAGCACCAGCGCCCGGACTCGTCGGTCTCTTAGGGCTAAAACAAAAAATGAACAAAGTCATTACTAAAGTGGTTAAACTAACTTAGAAAAAGTATACAAGGGAATGTAAGAAATAAATTAAATAAAGCAAGCCTATACGTCGGTTAAATTTTTTTAAAAAAAGTATACGTTGAAGTTCCCAATACAAAATTTGAAAGCATCAATCCAACGCAAAAATCTAGCAATAAGTACAAAAATTTACCAATAATTTCTTATGGAGTTTTAAATTGCAACATACGTATTCAGTGCACAAAAAGTGCAAAAATTGTAAGTCCACTTCTAAGTCTAGTTCTAAGTGAACTTCTAAGTCGACTTCTAAGTAAGACTCACAAAAATTGTTTAAGAAAATTCAGGAAAATTCCAATAAATACACATAAAAATATAAATATAAATTTATACAGCAATAGGTGCAAGCTTACGCTGGTAGACAACTGAGAAGAAAAAATTCTAAAAATTCTAAAAAAGTATAATATTTTTTTTAATACAAATAAATAAAATTATATAAATAGGCTAACGAAAATTTACCTTTCTTGTACTGGAGCGTCAGCCGGCTCCATGTAGGTATCAGCAGGCCCCCTGCTGATGGCGATAAACCGTTTACCATTGATGACTTCCAAACTGAGCAACCCCAGACAGGGCGTTTTGAATCCTGTCGAGCTTCGCTTTGTTCTAGGCGTGGTATTGGAGTTGTTGGACGGAGTCATCTTGGGCAGTTTCGCAGGAACGGCCGGCGACGTAGCGCTATCTTCATTACAGGCGATGCAAAGGCTTTCGTTGGTCATTCCATAGACACAATCCAAGTGATACATCGTTTGGCATGAAGCGCAAGTCAGCGGAGCCGGCATTCCAGGGCGTATGCAAGTATCTCCACACTTGGAAGGGCTTTTCCTACAAAATATCAAATAAACCAGGAATTAATAACGTTTTTTTTCTTTTCCTGTTTGAAAAAGAAGGCTAAATAGATAGAAGTAAATAGATGGAAGGTAAAGAAGGTAGAATAAGAAGCTAAATATTGCTACTGACTTGTCCAAGTGTTCCTCGGCTGGAACTTCGTTTTCTTTCGAGCCTTGTTTCGGTCCCCACAATCGTACCTTCAGCTTGTCATCGCCAGTCTTGCCTTTCTTCCCTTTCTTACCCTCGGAGAGCCATTCAACTGGTTCTTCAGGACCGCCCGCTTCCGCACTCCATCCAAACGGCTCTCCAGTCACGGCTGACAAATCATCTCTCAACGCTTGCAAACTTTTGTGTCTTAATTCATCAGCCTCAGCTTTCTTAGATGCTTTATCCTTCCTGGCAGTACTCTTATCCTCTCCGTCCTCCTGACAAGCACAACGAAACATCTTTTAGTGACTATCTTTAAAAGATTTATCGATTTCCTTTCGACAGAAGATTTTCCTTACTTGAACGCGCTTTTTAGCCTCTCGAATGGTCTCAAACTCACCAGTCACTCCAATAGGTCCTTTAGAATATGTGAAATTCTCAGGGAGCAACGGAGTACCAGCTTGTGACACTGAAACCACACAATTTAAACCATTTTCCAGCGTTTTATATTTTTTTCTTTTTTTAATGAAAGCCAATTAATTTTTCTTTTTTAATTAAAGCCAACTTACAATATTCAGACAGTTCCCGAGCAGAGCGCAGTTTTTTCCCACAAGGAGCATGGTAAAGTACCTCGACAGGGGTTTTAGAAGGTTTATGCTCGGCTCCGGAACGGTAAACCAGTTCACGCTTCCATCCTGCATTAAAATAAAGTTTAATAAAATTAACAAAATTAATGAAAAGTAATACAAAAGTAAAAATGAATAAAATTAATGATAAGTAAAGTAAAAGTAAAAATTAATAAAAAGTGAAATAAAAGTAAAAATGAATAAAATTGACCTAAAAAAGTACGAATTTTTATACCGTAATCGAAGGGGGATTTGTACAATGGAGATTTGAGCTCGATAGGCGGGGGTTTACTGTTCGGTGAGCTGCGCTTTCCCATCATGTTCACGGACTCGGGTGTAGTTCGCCCTGAACTGTTCTGATCCGTGGGGTAGTCCAGTTCCATGCTCTCGTCTTCGGGAGGCTCTGGCATCAATCGCGGATGCTCCACGCGAGATTTTCCTTTTTCTTTTTTCGCCGCAGAAGAGACTTTGTCTGTGTGTTCATCCGTTTTGTCCTTTTTGCCCAGTGACAAACGAAGTTTAGGAGTGGTCACCGCTGGTGGAGCAGTAACAGGCGTGGTTGGGGGCGGTGGTTGTCCTTGTAGAGGGTGGTCAGGACCAAGCTCCATTTCCTTTTCAGCGGCATACAAGCTGGCCGTATATGCTTGAGTCTGAGCCTCTACTTTGGCTTGAGCTTGGGCCAGCAGACGCTTACTACCACCTTTCTCGATGGCCAGGAGGTAGGCCATGCCTTTGCCTTTCATGCGGCCCGGTAACACGCGCGGAGTAACTACTGAAAATATAATCAAGCCCTTGTTTAATACTGTTCAATGTCTTGTAGGAAGTAGGAAAGTAGTAGGAAAGACAAGCGAAGTAGGAAAGATTGTTTGAAAGAATACCTGTTAATTCTTCCGTAGCTGTGGAGCGCCGTTTTCGTTTCTTAGGAGGTGATTTTTCCTCTAATTTCTCGGCAGCCGGTTTGGGAGACAAAGCGATAACTAACTGACCAGCTTCACTGTCTTCGCTTTCATTGCCTGCTACATCCTTGGCTGGTTGTTGTTCCATAGCTTCAGATGTTGTTTCAGCTGTGGCCAGGTCTGTTGGTTCTAATTTAGGCGGTAATAGCTCTGCAAACTTGGGACTGGGTGCTTCGATTTCAGGTTCAACTTCATCAACATCATGCTTGATTTCTTGTTCTTCTTGTTGGGGAGGCTCAGGCTCAGGATCACCTTTTGTAGGACTTGCATTCTCAGGCAAGACGTCTCCTGGCAATTCATTATCATCCATTGTCGTAAAAGAACCTAAGTAGCAATTCAGATTTAGGCTATTGGCTTAACAGTTTATTTGTTTACCTATAAAATGCTCAACTTGGATTAAATGAAGCGGGAAAACCGTCTCCGCATAGCTGAAAAAGCTTTGCTTGCAAACTGCTCACAAGAGTCGCTTGGTGTCGCACAGACAAATATACAGTTTTATGGCGTTCAACCACTGGACACTGCGCCAGTACCAAAAGTTCTAAAGCGTTGAAGCGCCACCGAATATTATGCGAAAAGTGGGCGAAACATTTTAACATTTAAAGGGGGAGTAAGGTTTCAAAATGAAAAAATATGTGTTATAGAAGAGACCAAACTACATGTTCTGGCTGAAGAACTCCTATGCCAATTATGCATATTAACCGAGTAATTAATTATTTAGTGGTTTTAGCTCCGCCCCTTTTGTCCAAAATTCAAATTTCCCTATCCTTATAACACGGGGGGACAGTTGGCCGGAGACCTAGCGCCTTTACCTACTAGCGCATTCAAAATCGAACCTTCTTATTAATAGGGTCGGCACCGTGACCTTTATTGTGAATGCTCAAACAAGTCTTTAGATGTTTTGGTTAATTTACAAGCTCGATCACAAAAAACAGACTTTTTCTTCGCGCCATCGCGCGATCGCCGTAGCTCGCCGTCCTGCCTGGCCGAGACTCGCGCCTGAGAGCTTTTGGGCAAATTTCGGGTCGGCTTCGCAGTTGACAGCCCATCCCCTGGCAATGGGACCGCACGAGGCGGTTCCAACTATGCGGGTAACGCTCTCTTCATGGCGTTCAGCGAAGCCCGCAAGTCGCAAGTATATTTTTTCATTTTGAAACCTTACTCCCCCTTTAATGAAAACTTCGCCACAGCCTCAACCTGGTTTTCATTGTTAGTAAATAGTTTTTTTTAATCATAACAGCGTTAGTAAAGCGCGGGCTATTGTGACCCTTTCTTGTTGTTGAGCAAACCGCATAAAAGCGGATACAGCCAGGTTGGGGGAGGTGCCTAACGGTCCGAAGCAAACCGTTCATTTTTCCTCAAGGCAATTGCCACACGGTGTTCTCCCTTACTTGCTTTTCGCTCCTTCAAGGCAGCGCGTTGTTACGTCTTCACTGGATTACTTTTTACTGCATTGCTGCCGGATTAGGTTAGGTTAGGTTAAGTAGGTTTAGGTTAGGTAGGCTAGGTTAGGTTAAGTAGGTTTAGGTTAGTTAGGTTAGCGTTAGGTTAGTTAAGTCAAGTTAGTTAAGTTAGGTTAGTTAGGTTAGGTTAGTACAAAATGAGCTCATGCGATTTCCTGTACACACTACGTATTTCCTTACATTTCCTATCCGAGTCAACCAATTCCCTTTTCCCTACATTCCCTTTTCCTTTCCGAGGCAACCAATTCCCTTTTCCCTACATTCCCTTTTCCTTTCCGAGGCAACCAATTCCCTTTTCCATACATTCTCAGCACCCTTCTGCATAAAACGCGCACAGCCCTCGGGCTGGAAATACCTAGTGCTTTTTGCACCCAACCCCTAAAACCGCGGCAACAGCCGTAGGGAAGGAAATGCCGCGTGGCAACCACGTTCGGGTTTTATGCGGATTGCTCAAGTAAACAAGAAAGGGTCACAATATCCCATCGTCGTTAGTAAATATATACAACTCACTAAGAAATATAATTTAAATGACTGTACAAAACTCAGCTATATAATTTTTAAACTAAAGCTGCGTCACATGATACAAAGCCCGTTTGTAGATATGTAAATTCAACTCCAAATACAAAGAAATATAATTAAAATAACTAAATGTAGTAAATTATTAAAATATACCAGAATTGTGTAGTAATTAGCGTGATTGTAGCACAAAGAAATAGGAAAAAAAGTAAATTACCTAAAGGTAAATTTTGTTTTCTAGAAATTGATATATGATAAGACAGAAAAAATAATTTCGTAAGATTTTTTAAAATTATATAATATATTCCTTTTCATACAAGACAGTTTTGTCTCCGAAGCACGTTTGCTCATGCCAGTATTCAAACCATAAGCATAAGCTAGCGAACACGTGTATGCTAGTTATATTATAATAACGAACTATCAAGTAGTCCTTGTTCGCACTAAAAAGTCATATAAAATGAATGGAGAATCTAAATTTTTCATCAAACGAGGAGCAAAACATTCGAAAATTATACAAAAAAGCGGAAGTGGCTTCACGCGACTGTATATACCAGGAATTTTAATACAATTTTATCTGTTCAACGGTATAAGAACGACTTCGCGGGGCTTCATGGAACCGTTTCTTGTTTTTCACTGCACTAATGAGCGCTTCTAGGCCCGTCAGGGCATTTAGACATTGCGACTACAGAACAAATTCAAAGTTTAGAAGGATTTCTTAAAATATACAACAAATATACCTTGCGCGCAATTAACTCCTGCAAGGTCTTCAGTAGCGTCTTAAACGCCGGGTCTTGAATAAGGAGCAACTGGTTATGCTGTGCATCTAGAAGCAACGCTGCCCAATCCAGCAAGTTTTCCAAGGTGGGTGCACTATAGCTCTGAAGCGACGAATTTTCCAACGAAACCGCCAGAAACTCGAGCAGTTTCACTGCATTTGTCGTAGACAAATTTCGTAAGGCTTCGAGGAGGAAAATTTCGTTAAAAGAAAGGGCCAGTAGGACGTTGATAAACGCAGATTTGGCAGGTGAAAAGGTTAAAGGAAGATTGCAAGATATTTTCAGCGCTTCGAAATGGCTGTCGGCGAGGGGAACAACCAGCTCCAGCATTCGCACCAAGTAAACTTCAGAGACGTCTTTCAAGTAACTGAGCACGTAAAGCATTGCCTCCAGATCTTTCTTCTCTAGCATCAAAGGGAAGATTTCGTCCGCAACCCTGAAAAGGGAATCCTTGATTACCAAATATGATTACCTTGATTACCATACTGAAATAGAGTAATTGAAAGAGCCATCTAGTGGTTTAAAAGTAGACAGAAAAATATAAAAAAAAGATAATAATAATTGAATAACTAAAATAATATAGAATAACACTGAAGTAAAATTAATAGGATTATAAAATAACTAGTATAATAATGTTCAAATTGCCAAATTAACATAAGAACCTTTGGTTACCAAACGAGCTACATAAGAAATTAAGAGACTTTACATGGCATGAGACAATCCGGATTTTAGCAGCGAACAAAAGCTCTTCACCACATAGGTTTGCAAAGATTTTCCCGCCTCGATTGGCGGTACAGGATGAAACACTTTATGTTCAGTGCCCCATCCCATACTTTCAGGTGCACTGACATCTGCAACTAAAAAAATAAAAAAAATAAAAAAATTACTCGAAAATGCAACAGTATTTACCTCCATTGGCGTGTTTTCCGACCAGCGAGGCTAAAAGCGACGGTTGCAAGCGATAGGGCACCACGATCAGATTCTGCCCTACAGGCACAAACGCCCATCCTGTGGTTCCTCTATGTGTAACCCACAACTGAGGCGGGTGGGAAAAGACTTTCAGTTTTCGCACAGCCGGACTGAGTAAGAATTTGAGGTCCCAGAACATTAGGACGGCTCCTTCATCGCTGGCATCTGCGCCGTACAACATAATGTGAGTGGAGTTGACAGCTTGAATGCAGACGGGTTGCGCCAGGTTAATTTCATGAACTTTACAAGAGGCCAAAGGTTTCATGTCACTCGACAAGGAATACCGTGCTAAAATCCCGTCTTTCCCTGCAAAAAGATAACAAACAGTACGTCAGTTAACCAAGAGATGGCCCCACACTTTCGGCCATGTGTATCAACAGGTTCTCCAGTTTCAGAACCCGGAGATAACAATGACACTAGTGTGTATTATCGTTGCAAAACGTTCTCGAGAAAAACAATGACAAACAGCTGTCATTCGAGTTGAAAATTGGTAGTTGGATTGGAAATGCATTAGGTTAGGTTAGGATAGGTTAGGTTAAACTTGTACTTTCTTTTACTCCTTTAGCTGAAAAAAGAAAAATTTATTGTTAGAAAGTGACACAATAGTGTCATTTCTGACTCCGGGATACGTTACGTACGTTTGTAAGGATCGGAATTGCATTAGGTTCAGTTAGGTTCGGTTAGATTAGGTTAGGTTAACGATTCAAATCAACTTTTCGTTGACGAGAATCGTTAAAACTTGTACTTTCTTTCCTTCCACTAGCTGAAAAAAGAAAAAATCATTGCTAGAAAGTGATACATGAGTGTCATTTTTGACTCCGGGATACATTACATACGTTTATAAAGATTGGAAATGCATTAGTTTCGGTTAGGTTAGGTTAGACTAGCTTAGGGTAGATTAGATAAGGTTAACGATTCTCATCAGAATCGTTAAAACTTGTACTTTCTTTTCCTGCATTAGCTGAAAAAAGAAAAATTCATCGTTCGAAAGTGACATGTCTGGTGTCACTTTTGACAGCGGGATAGAGTATATACGTTTGTCACTAAATCCGGAGAAAGTGTTGGTGTATACTTACACAAAACGACAACTTCTAAACCATTCTCTGTCTTGACCACGGTGCGTCCGCAAACTTGGTTTTGCCCGTTTGTTAAGGTAAACGACAAATGGCTCTCGGGTTGGCCATTATCGGCAAGTTTTAAGCAGTAAACACGAGGCTCCTCCTTTCAACGCAGAAAATATTACGGTGCTGAAAGTTTTTGGGCTCACCACCCGTCTTTGTTCATTTTACTTTATGGGTCCTGGTAAATAGTACTACGAATTTTTTCCCGTTCAAGTTTTCCAGAAAGCAATGCCGCAGACGCTCGCCTGCAGCAAGGATTTTGAGCTTTTCTTTCTTTCGGGTCTGTAATGCAGAATCCAAAGACTCGCAAAACCCAGTCGAATACACCACCAGGGAAGTTTCGTCCTTTTGTGGCAAAACTGAATGCAGTTCTGTCGTAAACTGAAAGGAAAATACGATTAAAAACGTTATGAGAAAAACGAACGATCTTTTTGTTTATTCTAACTTACGGCATATTTTTTCATCTGGTCAAGGTTACAGTGGTTCGATTTCCATTGACTAATATGCTCGTTATTAAACACACCCACATATTGCTGTTTGGTGGCATCGTAGACAACTGGGCTGGTAAATTGGTTTGATTGCCTCGTACTCCAGCTTTGCAAAGGTTTCTGATCCGACAGCTGAAGTTCAAATATAATACATCATTATAATAGGTTAAATAGTATAATTAACTTTTTAGAAAGCTTTTTTACCTTGTGGCGCACAGCAATGTTTCCACCAAGAGTAACTAAAACGCAATCTTCTTCCTGGTCTGAACTGAGCCCAACTAAAGCCTTTGTACCAACCAAAGGACACAGCGTGTAATATGGCTTAAAATAAGACATGCTGCGCAACAATGAATAAGGGTTTTGTTATTTTATTTGTTTATAAACTGGCAAAAACCCTCCAAAATTTCAACGTGTCTGGATGTAAACCGAACACTACCACGTGACAATACAAAGAGTACAAAAAAAGGAGTTTGTCCTTGATTCGCTAGAGAAGACTGAATAAGTACAGTTCAGCCGTCTAGTGGCGATTGAAGAAAAGTAACTAAATGGAACTTGGATCATAACACTTTAGAGTCTTTACCAAATTCGCTCCCTAACGTCAAGAATGGTCGAAATCCACCATTTTACGTACGTCTTTTACTACATGGTCTGTAGAAAACGTACGTAAAATGGTGGATTTCGCCATTCTTGCCGCTAGGGAGCGAATTTGAGCCGCGTTCGTTTTGCACCGTCGACTTCGTTTATCCAGACTTCCTTGACTTTTGCTTATAAGTGTTCGTTTTAGCCTAAGCTTTGAAAGTTTACCGAAGTCGACTTGGAAAGTCTTGAGTCAAAGCGAACGCTTATAAGCGAAAGTTTACAATTGCTGCACCCATGGGGCGGTGCTTGTAGAAATAAACAAAAGCAATATATGAATTGTTCGATGTCGACAAAGGAGATACATAAACAAGGGGCGGGGTTAAGTTTAAGTCTAGGCACAAGAGTACTCGCTTTAGACTTGCCTGACTTTGGACCAAAACTAAAGGTCGACTCCCAAAGTTTAAGTCGACTAGCTAAAGAAAACGCTTATAAGAACAAAGTTTAGCAAAGTCTACCTATCTTGAACGCTTATAAGCACAAAGACTTGGGTAGACTTTTTAAGTCGGCTTAAACTTTGGTCAAAATGGACGCGGCTTTGGTAAAGACTCTAGGACATGCCTGTATGGACGGCTGTGCGCGACTTAATAAGTTAAATTCGGCGGCCATTGTTGTGGGAAAATAGGCGTGTTTTTTTAATCTTTGCTAGGGAGACACATACCACACAATTTATTTCATGTTATAAGCTATTTTGTAGTTTAAACCTATTTGACAAATTGATCGGAAACTGTATAGTTTTACTGGCCTTTGAATTTAATTGTTTTGGTTACTTGAATTTTGTTTTTTTGAATTTGCTCTTTACAGTGGTGGTAATTAACGCACTTCAATGTAATACTCCAGTACTAGTTAATCTCGCTTTGTTTGAATCAAGCGCTACAGAAGCCAAACCCTGGAGACGCCAATGAATGTAAACAAAAGCCGCCATTGTGGTGGGAAAATCTACGACTGAGCCCCCCTTTACTCGGCACACACCGCAGCATAGCCATGCCCTATCTATAGTGTTTATTATTATTTATTGTATTTAAATAAGGCTCATGGCCTCTTCAACTTTACATTCAAATACCTCTTCTGAATTATTTAGGATAAAAAATATTGGAGCCTTACGCGATTTATGATCAAAGAGATTTACGATCTAAGGAATTGAATGATCTCATTAGGAGTTAGGAGTTTGAGTTAGGAGTTTGAAACGGATAGATTTCAACTCCAAAAAAGAAGAGGTTTTGCCCTTGATTCACTAGAGCAGCCGAATAAGTACAGTTCAGCCATCTGGTGGCGATTGAAGAGAAACGAACTCGATTGAATAATCGATGGTTAGATGTTTGAAACGGATAAATTCAAGTGGTTAACATGCCCTAAAAACTAAATGTACTGTATAATCTTCTTATGTAAGTTCCTTGGGACTAGAGACTAGACCAATATAGAGGTGTCCAGGGCAACGGTAGTAGAAAGAGGTAACTATGACAACTTGGATGTTAAGTCTATTGTGCAACAATGCATGGGGTTCTCATTCCTTCCATATGTACCTAGTTATATACTCGCATTCCAGCAGGCGGAAGGTGGCCGAGATAGTTAAGTTTGTGGTGGCAAAAGAACAAATTCTTTTGTGCAAGTAAACTCTTCACCGAGGGAAAAAAACGTACAATGGAGCAGCCTCCAACTACAGCTTTGAGTAGTAACACTTGTCACTATTCCCTAACAATACCATCTGAAAAACATCTTGACAAGGCATCGATTGCCGCGGACCGCAAACCTCTTTATCGGAAAGCCTCCGCTGCGTCAGGCACCAACTACAAGTAAAAGCCCACAATCCGGAAGAATAAACAATGGTCGTTGAGAAAACCCCGGTGCCGTACTTGTCCATAGACTTTCCATACAAAAGCCATATCAAAGAAAAATAAAAATCACAAGGAAAAATCTGCTCTCTAACGTCTTATTCTTACCGTTTAGCGGCGCCTTTTTTATTTCTGTATTGTCGTTTAGGCCCAGGTTAAGCAAGACCAGCTGAAGTTGACCGAAGCTTTGAAGCTCAACTCAGCAAAACTGAAAACGCTTCACATCTTGAAGACGGAGAAAATAGTGCTGCAAAAGCACATTGAACTGCAACAGCAACAGCGGGTAAGTAATAAGCTTAGCTTCCTAGAAGCACATTCAAGGCACAATCACAATAACTTTTTTGACATTTACGTAGACGTTAGCGGCTCAGGAGATGAGTCGAACAAGAAAAGAAGGCCTAGAAAGGGAACTGCGTGATTTGCAATTAACGGCTAATCTACAAGACGTCACTGTGCACAGTCTGAAAAGACACACCCATGCCCTGAAGTGCAAGATCCCTCGTAAACCCAAAACTTAAATAATTAACCAACAATTGATTAGCGTTATGAATCACCTGACACGAGAGAATAAACATACACAATCCCTATGTAATCCTTGAAGTAAACTTTCATACCATTTCTGCAAAATTGAAATATGAGAAAGGGACGGAATATTTTTGTAATATTTTTGTAGTGGCACGCAAGACAACGGATAATGAATCCGTGGGTTTAGACGAGTACTAAAGTGGGCATATAAAAACTATTCCGTTTCGATCACGGCAGCGTAATTTACTGTATACACAAGTTCAGCAAGTTCTGTCGCCTCTCGGCTACAGTATATAAAGCATACATATTTTGGGGTGTATATGTAGGACATGACAAATTATGACCACTAATTTAGCTGTATGCTACGCTTGTCAAGCTTGTATTCTTCTTTTATTTCCGTCATATTTTGGTCCCCATAATATGGGGAGCGAGCGGGGGTTATACCCTCCGAGTCCACGCCAACTGTCACAAACTCCATAACCACATGCACTACTGTCATGTGCCATGGAAGTTTCTCTCTTCTTGGTGCGGTGGAAGGTCGTACCTGTACAACAAGACCGGAAAATATAATGTAATTAATAACTGTGCAGACAGAACATGAGTTGGGAGTAAAGAAAAAGACGATACATGTGATTCTTCCTGTAACAATTACGGTGGCGCTGTAAAAAAGACCAACGGGTGTATGTGTGATGTGCAAAATTTTTTTTAAAAAAATGCGGCGAATCTCTGCCAGAAATATAACAATGTTAATGGGGGTTAGTCTATATAGCCCCCAAATGGAAAGGTCAGGGGTGGCAGTCTATAAGTCTGTGCAAAGAACTACCGTACATATATTCTTCTCTAACATGGCAGGAGTCAAATCACATAGAGGGTGTTAGCTAAGCTTGGCTGTTTTACGGTCGTTTCTCTCTTTGCTTTGGGCACGCAAGGGAAACAAACCATGTCAACTCACGCCGCTGCCCGAGTCTTAGATTCCAGAATTCTTCCCGGACCTTGCGTGATCTAAAGCCACTCTCTAAACTCTTAGCTTATAGGTGAGTAAAGCCCATTCAAGGGTATACAGGAGCACAAGAAAAGGAAAAAAAACAAGCATCAAAGCTGTACCAGGCGATAGGAAGAAGAAGGAAAAAAGCGGGAGCTTATAGAAAACCATTTTGAGGTTTAAGGGAAGCCAGAAATACTTGGAATCGTTGTTTCTATAAAGCATTTTCGTGTGACTTCGGTGGTGTCCGATATTGATCTAACAAACGGCAAATCTACATTTACATGGTCCCAAATCTGCTAGCAAGTCTTTCCGGATCCGGTTATAAGGGAAAAGGTCTTTTTTAAAAGAAATAAAAAGAAAATTGTGTTGCGGGGGGAAAAGCGCGGAAACATGGAATGCTTTTCAGGTGGTGCGACAGTGTCAAATGTGCTGATCCCTGATAGAAAAATATGCTCGTGACAGGAAATGGAAGAACAAGGTCTTTCCCCGTACTTCGGCTTTGGCAAAGCTAAACAACCATTTGTCTTTTCCGACCATAAGTATGGCATGATTAATCCAGTTACATCGTATCTCATATTTCAAGTCCCTCTCCTTAGCACTGACGCCAAACATTGCCAGAGTTGAAATGCCATCGGAAGAAAAAAAAGCTACACCAATATTCACTTAAAATCAACCTTTTTCAAATAAGCCAATCAAAAGAGATGGGTTAAAATTCAATAGCTAAAATCGTTAAAAATTCTAAGTATCCGATATGCACTCTTTGTTTTTTTACCTTTCTGTAACTGGCAAAATAAAGGTACTGTACCTCAATATTGATTCGAATAATTTTACTGTAATTTTACAGATTTATGTAGTAAATGGCGTACAAATTCTTGACTTGTTTGCCTAGTCTTATAGATATTTATAATATTTTACAGCCTAAGGTACCGCAATATTTAATTATATAACTAAAAAGAAATTTATTTTTATTTTTGCAGTGGATACATCTTAGAAAAAGAAAGTGGAAATCGAAAGAAACCCGCAGGAAGCCGAGTGAGAAAGCATTTGTAGCCCACACATTTGTGTTAACCAAGCTGTCAACCTTATACAGATCCGGACTTTGACGGATGAGAGGGGTTCTTGATCCATTATGCCAATCAATAAGAGGTGACAGCTTTTCATTTGGCTTTCATAATTCACTTGTCTTCTCCCTACACATTTACATAACTGTAAAGTCAACAACAGAAAGTTTAAGTGTTCCAAAACTTAACTTTTCAGCGCTACATACTTGAAACTTTGTAAGATTATTCACCATAATTCACCATTTATAGAACTCGAAGAACTTACGCAACTGTGTACCCATAAAGTGCGTTTAACAGTGCTTTTCGATACCAAAGCGACTTCTACGAAATCAGTTGTACGTGATGTATACTGTACAGACATTCTTAGAATCTATTTCTTCAGTCATCTCATCACACATATGGCTATTCTATATTCCAACACGCAGGCATTCATTAATTCAAGCAGGGAAACCCCCATTCTATTACTTGTTCCTATCTGTAAAGGCTGAAAGTAAGCTGGAAACGAATTGTTATTTAGAGAAGCTGGCTAATAAGAATGTATTGAGCGGCACCAAAGCACCGGTCGGGGTATACACACACTCGATTCCATACCAATAGACCTGCTATTGAACATGGACGCATTACTTTTCATTAAGTCACCAGAAGCTAACACCACAACTCTTTGGCGAAACTGTATTTCTTGCACCTTGGACGATATTCTTTTTCCTTTGAAGATGGAACTTTTTAAAAAATAACTTTCGCGATTTTTGCATAGAGTTGTATTGAAGTTTAACGCTTTACAAGTGTATAGAATGTAGAATGACTCAAGATTAATTAACATGTTAGAGCGTTAATAAACTTAGCCAATAACAAGAATTTCCTGGAAATGGAAAGCGAAGTTTCAACCACAAAACACGAAGCAAGAAGCAGGGCCCTGATGCGACAAAACTGTAGAAATTCAAACGTCTTAGTCACGTCATTTGACAACGTTGAAAAGTAGTTAATTTGGAGTTAAACAAACAAACATTTGTCAAGTTGGCCACGTCCACATTCGGAATGCTTTACCACCTCTTAATAAGCTATTAATTTAAACACAAGACGATGCGGACAAACTGGGGTGGAGCTGCGCTCAGCTTCCATACATAAAGAGCAACAACCAGTTTCCGACGACGAAATTGAGATATTAACGGGTAATGCAGTCTGGCGCCAATCCCCATGCCATTCCTTATTTGTTTACAATTTCCTCACGTTTTCTTAAACCGACCGAAACCATATTGGATAAGAAAACGCATGGCAATTACAAACATAAATATTTCTTCTAAATTCAAAGACAAAGGTTAACGAAGTCAAAAGTAATTCAAAATGATAATACCTTTAGATAAAATTAAAATTACAAATTCACTCCTGAGCGTCTTTTCCTGGTATAAAGGCAACGCTGCAAAGCCCATATCTCCTTTAAAACAGGAAAAGCTCTGACAACAGTGTTGCTAGCGATCTCACCCGCTTTAACCTTCTTAACGCTTCTTAACCTTCTTAATCTTCTTCACCTGCTTCTTAACAGGGAAAACGAACAGTGAATGTAAGAAAACAGACCGGATAGAATTACGTTCGCTGGCCACGATATAAACGTGCTTTTAAACAGTACAACTGCTAGGGAGTTTCGTGGTTTATATACTTGTTTGTTGTGAGGATGTATTTATAAAGCCAATGGCGACTCTTAGGACCCCAAGAAGGTGACTATTGACACGCTCTTTAACATTCTATGCCGCCCATACGGAAGACAGTGGTTGATAAATTGTATAATGGCAGGTAAAAACGAGGTCTTGAGGCTTGTTAGTTCCTTTTTCCTTGACAAAAGACGACAAACAGGCTCGCAGGAAGAATTATTCCCTTCTTGGACATGCAATGTTATAAACTACGCACGCAACATGCGTCATTTTTCTTACTCGTTTACGCGGGGTTCAAAGACATGTCTATTTGGACAGCAACCTAAACATGTGAATATATAGTTGGCTTTGGTACAAGGGTCTTTAAAGCTCGAGTTCATGGCTTTAGAGACTTTCGACTGAGATGAAGTCTTGATAGTAAAAGTATTTACCTCAGTCCATATGAAACGGTCCTGTTCTCATAAATTGGACAGATATGGCAAAATGACCTTCATAAACTCAGTCACGTAGCAGCTAGATTACTTTCATAGGCTACAAAACTCCAAACCCCAGGAGTGCAGTATGTCTTCGCGGAGCCAAATGACCTGTTGCTGAATAATTGAACAAAGAATGCTGGCCGTAATGAATAAAGTAAGACGCCCTTGCCTTGCTGGTGTGTAACACGAAAGGTTTAATAAAGAGGCTTCTACATCCGTCTCGAGCTTGTTACAGTAAAGACGAGACAAAAACCAACTCGCTTTCTGTAGGTTTTACAACTGACGGGTGAGAAAAAGAAAAAAAGCTCCGCCTTCATTTGCTGGAAGCCCATAGGGAAAAAATAACGAAATACATATATTTAGGAGAGCAGTGAATGTTGCACATAGACTTCAGACACTGATTAATATAGCATGTTCAAAATTTTACTACAAATTACAGTCAAAGGAATTTTACATGAACGAAAAGAACTCGTATATCACAAAGGCATGGGGAACACAGAAGGCACTCCTACGTTCTAAAAAATTAAACGCTAAAAATTAAACGTGATTTTTGCAAAAAATTTTGACAGTAATGTAGTTTTAATACCAATACGGAATGCAAGATTCCGAAAGCCTCTGCACTATGAATGGCAGTCATATTGTACATTCGCGATTCGTGGATTAGTGTTTAGAATGGGGGGAAAAGTGGACAAGTGCTGGTAAAATGAAAATTCATTTTTCATGTACATGAAAGAAATGGACAATGCCACTGCCCTAGACCTTATTTTATTGCATGTTTTGAAGAAAAATTTCCTTACATTAAGTACGAATTTATAAAGTCATCCTGCTTGCCGTTTCATGCGCGTACTGTACAGTAAACCCATTCAAAACATTGTGCGCCCCCTGGTGGCAGCTCGGAGTGACTGGTCTCACTGATCTTTTTTTAAGAAAATAAGCTTTAAAGAGCGTCTGGAATATAAGCGTTTATTTCTCTCCTACAGCACATCTTGAAATGAATCATCTTTGAATCTCATACAGAACACATGTGTTAACGGAAGCAAAAAGCTAGTTCCTGGGATCAGGAACTGCGATTCGCAACAATTCCTATTCGTAATGCAAAAACAGATGAAAACTCAAACTTGCAGTCGCGATCTAACAGATCAAGTTTGGATAGAACAGGTTCATGGATATGAGTTATTGGTACAATAGGACATTTACATATGGAGTATTTGCTCGTTCTGCTTTTTGGAAAATTAACAAATGACCGTTTTGCTAAATACAATAATGCTAAAAACGAATCATGGCTATCACACATAAGCCTTTCTGCCGTACTTATTGAAAGCAGTAACAATACAGTTAATTTTCACAGCAGAGAGAGCTACTTTACCTTACACAATAATTTATTACAAACAATGCTATGTATAAGTATATACACATTTCTTCGTCTAACGCCCTTTACATCCCCTTTACAGTCGATTAGCCCGCACAGAGAGTTGAACCAGGTAGAAGCAGACGAAAACAAGGCCCCAGGCGTTCCTCCATGTTGAATCGGATCCCTTGCTGGAAGCTGTATGTAATACAAAGAATGTATTCATGATAAACTAAATATAACTTTTTTAGAATAGAAACTAAACAGAACTCATCTTCTTTTTTTCCTTTTTGCGTTCGCTTTTGCATGTACTTTGAAATTTAAAGCGTGTGAGTGGGTGATAAATCCACGTGTTTTTTTCTTGTGACTTACTTGGGGGCGGGCGTCAGGCAGTCAAATTAAACCAAGTCTTCCCTTCCATCTCATTTTTTTATTATTTTTTTACGTAGAATTCCGATATTCAAACAAACATTGATGCAAGGGAAAAGTGAAGGGTGGATGGCGGTACCGGTTCCGAGGAGGGTTTGTTTTTACAACCTAGCAAACAAAGCTAACAGCATTCACGCATCGGCCATCCATCATGCACTTACGGCTGTTTCGTTAGTTAGATTAGCACGCGACTTATGGACTCATGGCTGATTCATGTTTGAACGTATTGCTTACCTTTCTCAACCTTGCCTGAGCAAGTACAAGAGAGAGAGTGCCAGAATTCAGATATGATAATAGTAAGACTTGATCAAAAGATTTGATACAAATTCTTTTGGCATCACATTTGTGTTTACTTTTTTAAAAAATTATGTAAGTGCGTGAATACGTCAGAATTTTTCAACCTTGCATCGTCTGGTTGTAGAGCGGAATGGTTAAAAAAAATTGAATAGTTAAAAAAAATAGGGTGCGGGAAAAAATGCATCCGACTTTACCTAGGAATAAGACTTCCATATTTTCCATCACGGTCGAGGAAGCCTGCACTTCATTTCTGGCTTGATCTCCAGCAACTTCCTGAGCAGGAAAGCCGTGCAAAGCGCCGGAAGGTGAGGGCGCGGAAGCTGCAGCAGAAAAAGGTGGGAAAGCTCCTGGTCCGACAGAAGCTACACAGCGCAAGCTTAGTCCGCCGTTATTCTTCAGATGTGATTCATGGACGATAAAAGTGAGCCCCAGCACTGTCGTTTCTAAGCCTTCTGCGCTTGAAACAGACTTGTACTGTCTGATGTAATTGGCACTGGCCTGTTGGAAATTAAGAACGATTTATTAACCAGACATTTCTACGCATAAATAATAGTTCATTTCACTCATTCTAAGGCTCCCGTTACAGCTTACAGTTTGTTATACCCAAGCAATGTTTTTGCATGGGTGTCTAATTGTTTATGATCGCGCATGGCTTCTGCGCACAAAAACATACAAACGCAAAGCAGGATGTTGAGATTTTGATGGATTCTTTTTGTACACATTATTCTAAGAACAACGAACTTTGGTTCGAATGTTTTCTGAAGAGCCGTTCCCGAGTTATTGATTTGCAAAATTTTGCCGTTTTCCCGCCACGAAAGCCGTGACGTAGCATCGGTGCTAGATGTTAGAGGCATGGCTTATGGCGCTACGTTATTCGCTTGCATTGTTTGACTTTCTCTGTGCTTTTAAGTTTAGTGAAAGAATTATAAAGTCCAAATTATAGACGTTAGCTATTTTCCATTCGTTCTTAAAAGACACGCTAAGTAATGTCTAGGCGATTACATTTAATAAAATTTGGGTGGGTTTCAGCTAGTTGGACGGCTGGGTGAAAAAGTAATTTGTATTTTTCCAATTATTGTAGGCAAAACCGAAAAAAATAAAACATCGATGCTCTCCACATTTACGTTCCCTACAATACTGTCAACAAGTTTTGCAAGAATTGTTATTTTTTACGTAAGAGGGCCTATATGTTCCCTATGCTATCGTGGCATGGCAAGCTATACGACGGGAGCCTTAAATGAATTCATTTTTAAATACCAATTCAGGTGTCAAATAAATCATGAAAAAACCAGCTGAAAACGCAGATATTTACCTTTTTCCCATTGACGTACCAACGCAATTTAGCTGCTGGTTTAGATGCAGCTGAAGTGCAATTGACATCGACCAAGTCACCGGGTCTATACTGAGAACGTCCTCCGCTAATGACTGGCCTATCTCGGGGTAAAACGACCACTTCCATGTGCCCACCGCCGCTTACCTAAAGAAGGCATAAAAAAGGCTCCGAGTTTTTCTTTTTTTGTTGGCCTTTTATGTTTATTAGGCGAGATAAAGCGAAACTATAGCTTACGGAAGAGAAGCTGGGCGCTTCGGCGGAGACTTCGCAGCGAAACAATCCGCTACTAGAGAGGTTAACTTCTGATAAAAGAACCCGCTGAGCATCCGACATACTTCGCTATAGATAAAACAGAGAGACCAATGATGAAAGCCCTTACAATCTTTCTTTGTTGGACTCTGCATTAACGAACCATACATAGAGCCAAACCTGAGACACATTTTACACATGCTGACTGTGGCAAAGTTTGAAAACCTTGAGCTTTTACTTTATACTCGACACCGCCAGATTCCCAAACTAAGTCAAAGTTTCCTTGAAAAAAGTTGAGAGCAAGCCCGAAAGTGCCCCCAAGTTTTAACCCAGCATCTGTCAGCTTTACCCGCTTATAGACCGTTTAAACCATACAGGCCTGGTTTGAAACTTTGTCAAACTTATAAAGGGAACAATACTTTACATCTATCTATCATTTAATAGCACGTTCCATTGGCTACACTGGTGCAATATTTTTGGCACTCAGTGTGTCAAACATGCGTATCTTTACACATTGTGTACACACATGGTAGTGCCAAAAATATTGCACCAGTGCAGCCAGTGGAACCCTCTTTAAGGGAAACAAAATTCATTATTGCGTCACTGAGCTCGTGCTTGTTTCGTACTTGCGTAGTAATAGCGATTTTCACTGGCTACTCTAGTGTGTCAAACATGTGTAGAGGAGACTCGGGTCAAAAGTAACGCGACGTGAAAGTAACAAAAATCATAACTTTTTAACAAACGGTTTCTAGAGGCTGTAAAAAATCACGATCATCCCACATACCACTAGAAAAAAGTTACATTAGAAACGAGTGAGAATTAATCGAGATATTCAATAAAGTATGGTTTCGCTATCTTTCTTAACAAAAATGGGTGGTACTATTTTCGCTTTTACGTTAACTGCAGATACCCAAAAATTTTTACAAAAATATTTTTTAAGCTCTCCGAATGCTACAGAATAACATACTAAAAGTTCAGACATTACAGCCCTACAATGATTTTACAGGAGATCTAGAAATCCCAAGACACCCGTTTAAAGATTGTAACAGCAGATTTCTCGACCATGGGTCTGTATCGCGAAACGGCAACGTTGCATGACGTGGTTTATTTTGAAGTTCAAAATGCCGGACGTAAGGACGTTGCATTGGACAAAATTGCATTTTTCTGTTTTAATTAATTTTTTCTTAGAATACACAACTTCTTGATAGAAATGGTGCTAAAATGTTCTACTAAATGTGCAGATTATAACTGTACATTTTCATTACAATCTGTTATATGTATCATTAAAAATTTGATCGGAAAATTTTCTTATGGGGAAACGCACGTTAAACATGATGTTACTTTTGACCCAACGGGTTATACGGTTGTAACAAAGGAGGACTTCCTGGTTTGAAGGCTAGTTTGACCTTATTTTACGTTTTTATGGGGCATACAGTGGCTTAGTAGAGAGCAGAGATACGCCTGCATCTATTGGTTCTACATTCAGATGATAGTTAAGTTCGTGCTACAAGTGAAAACTAAACAAGCGCGAAATGTTACTTTTGACCCAAGTTTCTATCTTTACACATAGTGTTCGCACACCGAGTGCAAAAAAAAATTGCATTAGTGCAGTCAGTGGAACGCGCAGTAAGTATGGTACTTATGTGTAGAACTGTAAGTATTTTTCTCACATTTTCTTTGGTATATCAAACTTACGTTAACGAAGATTCCTTCAACGTTGTAAGTCAAGGGCTCAGGCGAATCCCGGGGAACGTAACGGAAGAATTCTTCATTATCTTTGTACCATTTAACGGAATACAAGCGATCCCCTTCCATATCCACGTCACACAATAAAGCAGCACTCTCTCCGGCTTGGATGACGCTGGGGACGGACACTTGAAGCAGACGGATGCTTTGACATCCTACGACAAAAGAAAAGAAATGTTCCACATACATAGCAATGTGAGGAATTACTGCCGTGATGCCCGTCCCGTACTCCCATACTGTTTGACGAGGAAAAACAAACTATATCTTCAGAATAAAACCCCAGCTTTATGGAAATGGAATCCACTTACTAAGAACGGTTTAAAGTACCAGCAAGAATGTTTGCGTAAACGTAAACCATTTGAACACGAGTGTTTTAAGTACAGTGGATGATTGGCCCATACTATATCCCCAAGTCCTCTTCTATTATTCTTATTATTACATTTTTATTATTTCTTTTATTCTACTCTTTCTAATATTTATTTATTTGTATTATTCTGATTCCTTTTTTCAGCAATCCTTTTGTGTTGCAGCGCAAAGGGAACACATCTGCAAGAGGAAAGGCTTCAGTGAACGTCCAAGGTAATACATATAACCCAGCAACAACGTACTGTATGCATTTCTGCCGCGCTAAACTCCACCTTGTAACGCTCTATGAAACTTCCCACGACATATGTATATGCAGAACAGCAACTTCTTGAGTTGGTGGATATATGTATAAAAACCTCCCCCAGGTACTTGCATGCTGGGGGCTTTTTCTCAAGCTATATGTGTTGCTCTGCACACTTAATGTGTAAACTTTTGCTCGCTTTTGCTGCAAAGACGTCGGGTAGCAACAATCAGTCTAGTGTAAGTTAATGCAACAAAATAATAACTTCAGAATAAAGCTAAACTGAACCTTTTCACTTCGTGATTTTTTCTTTTTTGTCTAAGCATTTTTTTGTCTAAGTAAGAGAACAAAACTCGGAAGAATAATAGAACCAAAAAAGGACGCAATACTTGAAGTCACGCACACATTTGCTGCCGTTTGACTGCAAAGCATTAAACAAGGGATGAACAGCAGTTCCAATGACCGGGAAATTAGTAGGTTGGTGGCACATTTCAAGGTCTGATAATAAAAAACGGGCCACGGTTCGCCTAAAAAATATAAAAAAATAAAGAAAGAAAGGCCCGCTTTCAAACTTTCAGGAATATAGTGCCCAAACATGAGATGCGTGTTTTTGTTGTTGTTGTCTTATTTTTTCTCGTGAATTTTTTTCCCTTATCGTAAGCGTCCAAACTCCTATTCGGCAGAGCTGGAAAAGCGATGAAGACCTTGTGTGTAATTACATTTTGTCACGCATTATCGGGGGCAAATCAAATAAAGTTTCTTTTTTTTCTGCGGAGGCAGCAAATTGTAAATAAGAATAAAAAGGAAACGAAAACAGCCAATGTAACGATCTAAACATCTAAAGTGTATATAAATATCCGCAACACGTCAGAAAATAATCAAAAATGTGTCTATTAATTTAAAAGAAAAGAAAAAGTGAATTACATCAAAGTTTGGAACTTGGAAAAAGAAGTTGACTGACTTACGTTGTTTCGGTCGGAAGGTAAGGTATTTGAACGCTGTAAAAAGCCCGGAGTAAAACTGGAGAGCAATTAAAGGTTTACTGATGGCAATGGTCGCCGGGTTCAATGCGTACCAGTCACGAGGCCGCATCAAAGCCAGATTACAAGTGCCAGCAAACTTATTTTCCTTTCCTGTGCTTTTGCAGCCATCAAGATGACGAGACTTGCATATACAACCACGAGCTTCCCCTAACGTTATTGCTATACCCACCCTTTAGTGAGAAAGGGGTCCACATTTAGGTGCTCCCGTTAAAAATACATATACTGGTATACACTATTTACCTTTTCGAAGCCTAAACCTGGAGGTAACCGTTCCAAAAAAAAAGTCTAGCTTACTTTTTGAACAGGTAAAGAATTTACCTCCCCTTTTGAAGGCAATACATAACGACGTTCCATACACATGATGTAACCGACGTTAAAAATGGAAAATATAGAATAAAATGGACGATATAGAATATGCCGTGAACTTCCCTTGAATAAACGTGGGTACAGCATATAATATTTGAGCATAGAAGGGAGGTGCCGTTATTGAAAATGCGGTGTGTATGTACTATTCACAAACTGGTACCAATTTACTTGGAAATGGGCATATTACACGAAGGATGTTATACTTTACTCCACATGAATGAACCCGAACCTGTTCCAAGATTACGTACCAAGAAGTTGGGTAACTTGTACACTTTACCCTTAAAAAGGCCTGACGCAATAGTTTTTAATGGATTCACATTACGTAGTCCCCCTTCATAGAAATAAAGAACCCATCGAAATCAATCACGACTTGTATAGGTTAATAGCTAGTCCTTGTTGCACGCAATATGAAAAGTAAATAAACTACGTTGCAGTCTATACCATTCCAATGACAGACAGGTAATTCAGAGGCATGATGTACGTTACAAGTTGAAAAAACAAACGTTCAAGTTGAAACGCTAGTGCACAATGATACAATAGGAACTTCCACAAAGACGAAATTAATTCCTTTTAACGATCGGTTAAATGGTACCAAGGTTTGTTTGGTTATCAATGAGCAGAGTTAAGGTTTTCTTTCTGTGGTCATTTTTCTTAAGCTAAACCTCGAAAGCATAGGGTAATAAGATAATACCGACACCCAAACTAGAAGTCAATGTTTTTTTTTATTGTTTTAGGATACGTTAGATCGCGTTTGAATTTGGCGCGTATACGATTTTCACTGTCGACGCTTTGCTTTCGAATTGTCAATTCTTTCATTGAAAGTTTCATTGTTGACGTCACAGTAGCCTGTCTATAAGCTTACGAGTCAGACTGAGGCGTTATAAAGCGTCAACAGTGAAATCCCCTCTTAACGTGGTTGTAGCCAGGGTTGATATACCGCGCTACTCCCTTTACCGCGGTAATTACCGGGGTAAAATATTTTACCGCAGTCTTTTAACGCGGTAATTTTAAAATTACAGCATTTACCGCATTGCCGTAAGCCTTTGAAAGTACCGCGCGGTAGCGGTAAAATCGAATTTTTAAGGCCACTGTGGAGCCCCGGCATCGCAACGCTTTGCTGGACATGACGTCACTTTACGCTCCGTGAACCAATCGTTTGAGTCACGTGACCTAATGGGAAGCGTGCTTTGGCTGGTTATGCGACTCCACACGGTTTGAGAGCCAAACATTCCATGCTCTGAAGCCCAAATTCAAGCATCGAACCCAAAGACAGTTCAAAGACAGTCATAAAATTTGCATGTATTATTATTATTATTAATATTTTTACCGCTACCGATTACCGCTACCGCAACAAACTAAAAGTATCGCGGTAAATACCTACCGCGGTACGGTAATCGAAAATCTCTTTTACCGTTACCGAATAGCGGTAAAAAAATTAAATTACCGCTGTCAACCCTGTACAAGTTGTAGCAGTGCAGTGGCGGTCAGAGGAAGAGACACGTGGTGCGGCGTACTTGGGAAACTTGGGAACGACAATAATGAATAAGAATATAAATAGAGAACTGGCAGGCAATTTTACTACTGCAATTTGTACAGTTAAATAATAAATACAAATATTACAAAATATTAAGTATTGTAAACAACGCATAAAGGTTTCCGTATTGCTTAGATTGTCAAACCCAAGCTCCCGCAAGGTGACGCGCAGTGCTTAGCATGGATGCATATGAGCGCCCATGGCTTCTGCGCATATAACAACGGCAAACAGGAAAACTTTATAACCTCATGGACAATTATATGATTTTTTCCTTAAAAAATAGCCTAAAACTAGGTCTAGAGTATTATACTGTCCAAATCACCAATTTTGTTTTTTTTTTATTGTAGGTTAAAAATGAATTTGAATTTTTCAAATGAGTGAAGACCATAATGTCAAAAAGTTTTGGAAAAAAAGGAAAAAAAATCTCGCGTAGCTTACGCAAGAGAGCTTTTCCTTTCTTGGTATTGAAAGCTAAGCATCAGGGCAGCCTTAAAATTAGGAAGTTGTAAGAAAACACATTAATTAATGGTAAACTAAATTAAATACTTGTGTATAGCGTACAAAAGAAGACGTAGTAATACACGCGGCCATACATACATTACTTTGGTAAAGGGACGCGAAAGAAAGCTAAAAGGGGAATAAGCTAATCGGTAAATATAGAAGCTTGAGAGAAAAGACAATGAAAGCTTTCTATTCCAGATGAATCTTTCATCATGCTCTTGTCACTCCCATGAATAAACTATGGTGCTACTAACAGCCAATCAATATATATAAGTTTCGCTAGTCGTTACTCCTTTGATCCGAAAAATTGCTACATAATAGTAAAGGCAGGAAAAGCCTTTTCCCAGAAAATTCTTCGGCTGTTAAAAAAAAAAAGCGGGAAGGAAGCGAATAAAAGGAAGGGCATGATTTCACAAAAGAGCAACTTGCTAGGGGAGTTTTTGTTCGTTAAATTCTTATCTTTTAGAGCGGTGTAACTGAGACGCTGGAAATTTCTCTCAATAAAATTACACAGGCGTGCTGGATTGTCTATCAAATGTGTCTCTCTGTAGTCGAAAAAATCTCCCCCAGATAGTCTCCCCTTTTTTTTACTCCCACTATACCAATTCCCTTAACACGTCAACTTTGCCCGTCTTCACTTCTAAAACAAAAACTTTTAGGGTAATAGTTGCCGATACTTGTGCCATATTTAAAACTTTCTGCACTTAAAGAGAGATCTTCACTCTAGTCGAAACTGCTCAACTCAATCCACCTCAACTTTTTTTTGCCAATTCGCTAAAGTTGGGAAAACTTGAAATATACTGCTCCAACTTTGAAGGGCGCCAAAGAAATCCACGAAGTAAAAAAAATAAATAAAAAAAGTGATGGCTCTAAAACCATTACTTGGGGTCCGCTATGGATTCTGCAGCAGTTCAGTCATATCCATCTATCGTTTGACAGATCAATTTTTGGGCCACTCACTCCCCATCTCGCTCGCCGAGTCTCGCAAGTATTCCGTAAGCTGGTTGCCCCCCCCCCCCGGTTGCTCCAGTAACTGCAAGGAAGTCTATTCTGTACCGGAGCGTACCCGAGCAGTTTAGAAGGACGGACTCTAGGGACCGCCGAAGAACGGACTCAAGTGAAGGCGTCAGTAAAAGGATGTCAGGCATATCGCGAAACGTGAATTTTCTTTGCTTTTCTTTCCAGTGGAGATCATTTCTTCCCCCAAGGAATCAGCGCCAGGAAGTGACAAAAACAATTATGATTTTTGTACCCAAAGTATGTGTGGTTCTGCTGCAAACCTAGATTCATCTGTCGGTCCCATGTTGTCCATGTCTTTGTCTGTGTGTGACTCTTGTGTTTGCATCCAAGTGGCTGAGCTGAGCCCATTTGGTGGCCTAATCCTGCTCTGAGTAGGGAATCAAGACGTCCGGGGACCCAAGGAGCCTGACATTGGTGGAGGCGGGTCGGGAGCCCAAACAGGGGGGGAAAAGAAGAAGGAAGGGCTATCACTCCCGTCCTGACACCACGATTTAACGGCCTCTTGCTTCCCTCTTTCCAAAACGATCTTCTCCTCCACTCCCGTGACTCTTCTTCTTCGCCTGTTACTCTCTTACGAATCTCTTTTTACTGCGGACCCGGGACTTGGCCGTCTTTGGCGACTTGCTGGATCTGGTACCCTTGCGAAAATAGGAACGAGAAGAAAAGGGGTAGTTCAACCCTCTTTTATTCACCAACGATGCGGGACTAGAAGCATTCTCTTTTTCATGCTCCGTACATCTCTTATTGCCCACTGCTCAAATCTTTAGTGTGGGGCTTAAGAGTGGCTCATTCTCCTTCCTTGCGTTTTCTTTTACATTCAGGGACAGACTTTTGAAGATGACAGACAACTGACCGCTTTTGGGAGTCCGACAAAGCGTGCCGTTAACTTTTTGGCGGGCTTTTTTCCGCCATCTTGTCCTGGATTTCTTTGTTGCGCTAAAGGCGCCCGTATACCTTAGCTCGGTACAGGCGGTTAGCGTGGGGAATTTCGGAACAACGAAACGTTCGAAATCTGGAACTTTCGACGATTTGATTTGGAATTGTGCTGCTTGCAGCAAACTGTGGTGATAAATTGTACTTTGCGGAAGCAAAACCAGCATATAAACTTTACATGCAATTAGCTATACGTTTATTTGTTTACTTTCGTATGCAAGGCTTTCGCAAAACAATAACAAAACATCAGTGCCATCTGTGACTGTTTCGCATGAATAAGTTAAGGTGTACGGGAGCCTTAAGGTCTGTTTTCGAAAGCTAAAAGTAGGAAACTCGTCCTTACTGTAGTTTGGTGTTTACTTAATAACATCAAACCGCCATAATCGCGGTTTGATGTTATTAAGGCCTGCTTTTCGGCAGCTAAACATAGGAAACTCGTCCCTATTGTAGTTTGTTGTCACTAAGGGCTGGCTTTCAGCACTGGAAGATTGTGAAATCACCTTTATCGTCTTAAGGCTCCTGTATACTTTAGCTCGGTATAGGCGGTTAGCATGGGGAATTTCGGAACAATGAAAACGTTCGAAATCTTGAATTTTCGACGACTTGAATTCGAACATTGTGCTGCGTATAGCAAACTGTGGTGATAAATTGTACTTTTCAGAAGCAAAACAAGTATAGAAACTTTCAACAGGTTTTTCCTCCAGTTTCAAAACCCGGAGATCAAAAGGACACTTAATTTGTCATATTGTTGCAAAGCGTTCTCCGGAAAAAGAATGACAAACGGGTGTCAGTAGAGTTGAAAATTGGTAGTGGAATTCGAAATGCATTACGTTAGGTTAGCTTATGTTAAGTATAAAACTTGTACAAAGCTTATATAAAGTTATGTAAAATTTGTATAAAGTTACAAGTGTAATACTTGTACTTTCTTTCACTCCATTAGCTGAAAAAAACAAAATTCATTGTTCTAAAGTGACACGCAAGTGTCATTTTTGACAGCAAATACAAGACATGTTCGTCACTAAATCCAGAGAACGTGTTGGAAACTTTACCGACAATTAGCTATATATTTCTTTGTCTACTTTTTTATGCAAGGCTTTCGTAAAACAATAACAAACATCAGTGTCATCTGTGACTGTTTAACATCAATAAGCTAAGGTATACGGGAGCCTTAAAGGGCCTACACCCGGCGAACAAAATCACGTTTGGTGTGAATTTACGAGTCTAGACTATTATATAAAAAAATGTCATTTTTAGCTTTCAAATTGTCTCAAAAATATTCACGAGTTTTTCCTTAGTTATGAACGCTTCTTACCGTGGTTGTACCGTTTATCCGCCTTCCTTAAAGGGCGTTAGTTACCACAATTCGTCGAGATTTGTACGGATTCTTATAGTCTCTAAATTCGTATTGAAAGTGGAACTTTGTTTCCCATTTTCCTGAGGCAGCCAGTTCATGAGTTACTTGGCATAGTAATTATTTTTCATCACACCACGGGCGTAATAATGGTTAACTGTTAAATTTCCATGCTTCAAACAGTAGAGTAAAAGCGTTTGGGTGCCACGGACAGAAAGCCAGCTGATCCCATATTCTCTGAAATTTCTTTCTATTAATTTACTGCTTACTTATTACTGTAACCTCGCTCACGAGTTAAAGAAACATCACTATCTTCTAGACTTTATGCTGTACTTTTTCGGACAAACTTTTGTCTAGTGTTGTTTTTAAACGCAGTAAAATAAATAAACCCTACACTGTCACTCTCGTTACGTCACAAAGCCGCGTGACCTGGTTGTGCCGGATTTTTTCTTTCTTTAATAACTTAATTGCGATTTCCCCTATGACAAGATGAAACATAACTGGAAATTTTCATTTCTTTGCTGCTTTTAAGAAAACTGATTTGTGAGGTACTCTCCTTTGGAAAGAAAGAAGCCTTTAGTCCTTGTTAAATCTTGGAAACGCGTTAGGAACTTGTTGCTACTTCCACGTTCTACATTGGAGATATCGACGCAATGACCTGTGAATTAGCATGTTCAAGTCTAAAAAGGCATTCATTAAAAACTTTTCTCCTTAAAAAAAGCAAACAAAAGAAACAAAATGAGAACGGAAAGACTTTGCATAGACAGCACTTTGATATCATGTAACCTGCAGACTCCTGTATATGCAGTTTACGCCTAAGCACATTAGCATCTTTCGTTGATGCACGCTGCAACCTTTTGCATTTCCGTTCAGAATATCTCGCCCTCGGAGAAGCAAAAGGATACGGAATGATAGAAAGTAAAGTCTTCCTTGCTGGGGGAAATGGTGTCTTACCTTTCATAGCCCATTAAGAAAGACAGAGAAGATCGTGCCAGTGTTGCTTGCTCCCTGGGAAGCACAAAGAAGGAAAAAAGGGAGAAAAGGTTGCAGGACTTTTCCCAGTCTTAAAAAGCCTATATGATAAAAAACCGGTCGAGTTAATGAGCACATCTGAGCCCTCTATGCTTTCAATTAAATAAAAAAGCTGTATTTTTCCTTTCTTCTTCATCACTCTCCTAAAAGAAATTACCCCCTATTCCTTCTCCTTAGGATGTCCTTTTTCCATGTTAGCAACATTTCCAAGCATGGCAAACGGGTGTGAAAGGAAAACGTTATCAGCCCAAGCAGGAAGAAGACGTTTGCACAATGTCGTCAACGTCCCAAAAACTAAGGAGAACGCCTATTAACCCCGGGGGTTATATTCGGGAATGAAAGCACCCAAGATAAGTATCTTATTAAACCTTTGCTCTCTCTTTTGCATTACCGGAAAAACGCATGCATGGAATCGAAGCTTCTGCTTCCTTCTTCTGCCCCATCTCTGGCTCCATCTCGCGCCACCCCGGCTTAAGGAGAAAAATCCCTTTTCCCCTCCTTGTTTTCGCCCAACATTTTAACGTCATAAACCATTGCAAGATACAAGTTTTGCTTCAATTTATCTTTGCTTACAAAGGGTTCCAGTTTCTACGTGTTTTTGTAAAGCTAAACTTGGAAAGAAGGGCGGCAGTCCTAGTTGGTAGTCCTGAAAAAAAGAGGATTGATTCGACTGCACCTCGTAATGTGTCCTTCAAAGATAGTAAAGCAAAGCAAGCCCAATATGCAAAACGCGTAAAGCGAATAAGCTCCGGAGAAGGAAGGTGTTGGCGCGCGGGGTGGGGAAAGGGATTGACACTGTAAATTGGAATGCGTGTTGCAATTAACGAGACGTCACTAGGCAAATCCTCCTTTGTTTCAAACGGCTCGACCATGTCAAAGGAGCCACAAGAGCGACTTTAATTACAAAATCCCAGAGCTTTGTCCTGCCTTTTGTTGCCAAGCCTGTCACTTCTGACAACTTTGTTCCCCTTTGCCTGCCCCAGTTACAACGTTATATCACATACGTCGTAAATAAATTTTACTCCCCCCCAACCCGCGCCAGCTCGTCATTGCTCCTAATCTCATCCCATTCTAATATTTACTGCCTTATACTGCATAAATACATGTTATACGCCCCAAATCTATAGGAAAATTATAAATACCCATAGAAGTATTGAAAGAATAAATAATACCCCTGGAAGAGCCTACACATTTTTGTCAAAAGAGGAACCATTCATTTCTTCCTTATGAGAAGAAATAAAAAAATAATAGAAATTATACAGAACAGAACAAATGGATTTTCAGCCACCAAAAGGTTATTATACCTGTCCAGGTAAGCAGGGCCCCAGTCAGCAATACGAAGCGCGCCATTCTGCAGCTAGCTGGTACTTGCCGGTAACTATCTCCCCCGAACACTCAAACCTGGGAATGTCTTTTCGTTATCGTCTACGATGATTTTATTACACCTTCAAACCATGTCGTTCACCAAATAAAAACTGCCTGAACTCGTGAATTGGTTGCAAGTCACTGTCAATTAATTTTTTTCTGGGATCAGCCTTTGTTTACGTATGCGTAAACTCACTCAACGTGACTGAGATTCCGTTCGAGAAGAACCCACACGCTATTACAGACCAAAAAAGTAGGCATTGTCTGCAGGGTATAAGTGATATAAAACCAAAGACGTGCCAATTTTTAAGGACCTTCTGAAAATTGTTTTAATTTTTAAGAAGTGCGGGTTTAGTAACGTCTTTTAATGCCAAGAAAAGAGCACAGCACAGGATATGAGAATTTAATTATCTCAGTCTCCTTAGGGACTGGCACACAACGGCGTCACGCACGAACCACTTCTTCGCTCGCTTTTTCTTCCTGGCCCGTACCCGGTACCCCTGAAGATGAACGCTGCTGGCTGATCCAGGTTGCGGCGGCCGAAGAATAACTTGCGGTGCAGACACTGACCAACTGTTCAATTTGACTTGTACTTGCTGCTGTCTATAATCATGCTGCGAACTGAAAGCCGGCCAGAAATCTAGGATGGGTCACTGGTATCATCCAAAAAACCCGCGGGAACTTGGGGAGATGCTTGCCGCCCTACAATTGCGGACGATACCATGTGCTCGACTGGGACAGTAAATGTCTTTTTCGTCGGAAGACATTTCAGCGCCGTACCAACCGCCGTACGGACCTGGGCTGGCTGAACTGGCGCAAGCGCTTCAGCTACACACGAAACAATAAGACCGCCGTCAGACATAAGACACGCACAACGGAAGCCCTCCCTGCTTTTGGTGCGGTTGCCACCGTAGATAAATAACACACAATCGACTGTTATTTCTGTGATTCTCCAATGTCCCGTGTCACAGAATGCTGCGTGCCATCAACCACTCAACAACTAGACCCCAAGTATATCACACGTTCAAATGCACTACCTCATGGAATCAATCCTTAAACTTAACAGAGTACTTTTGAATAAATTACCCCCTCACGACCACCCATGACCCCCTTTCTTACGTATTGTGCCCTCCTTACTTCACCCTAGGACTCCTACGATCCTTCGCCTTCATAGGATCTTCTTCCTCTAGGATCTTCACCCTATACGATCCTCCGATCATCCTAAGACGTTCCGAGTTTTGACTGCCTTTCAGTTTAAACTTTTTTTCTCTCACGACAAGGATACCTATTTAGCCTTAAGTAATCTTACGCAACATTAGAAGATTTTTTGATTGGCGCAGCATTTTTTATTTATTTATTGCTTACCCAAAGAAGGATGCGGAACAAAAAAGGATAGATAGAAAGTCTTATCTTCGAACGAAAGATGTTTTCGAGCTACTTCGGCCCCTTCCGCCATGAGGCTTTGAAGGAATAAGAAAAGCAACAGTAGAAGGCTCTTATATAGGTTTCGCACTGTATAGGTTGTGCTCGGTTTTCTCCCTCCATCGCACGCGGGAGCGAGAGTCCCCGGAGACTTCGCTTGCTGTCCACGACGGAGATGAGACCGATTTTTCCTTTTGTATCACAAGGCTGGAACCCTCCCACCCAACATAAACTAAGCCTCCCCCCTTCCCTTCTCTTAGTAAGGATTGCTATAGAGTCCCGGGTATACCGATCTATCAAGTCTATTTAAGAAAGATTCACGATAGCCTTTCACTACCCCTTTTGTTACCCTCCCTTTGCCTTTGCTTATCCTTCTCCTGTACGCTATTTCAATACTCTTTTCCATTCAGAAAACCGAAATCCAAACTTACGACTCCCTTTACAGTCCAACCCGCTTTTAAAGTGCACGAAACACCGTTCGACTTATACCTTATGCGTTTTACCTGATCGCACAACCAACCTTCGCTGCGCTAACTCCTCCAAACAGAAATACCTGCTGCAAAAGACGACCCAACAGAAGGATGACGGCTCCATAATATTTTAAGGAACCCATAGCATTTCCAGTTTAAGAAGTCTCAGCTCAGTGGTTCGAGATCAAAAGGCGCTTAAGCCGTTTTAAACATTACGACACAAGGACGACGAACCTCGACTTAAGGACGACAGACCCCGACACAAGGACTACGGTTCCATAAACCTTCAAGGAACCAATAGCATTTCGGGTTCAAGAAGTCTGCCCATTGGTTCGAGATTAAAGGTGCTTACGCCGTACTAAACATTACGTCACAAGGACGACGGACTCCGACAGAAGGACGACAATAATCAGCACTACGGACATGACGTTTGGATGGAAATTCGCGGATGAACTTTCTCCAGGTTCAACAACGACTGGCGATGAAAATACGAAACAGCGACAACAATCGCTAGCACGACGTCATGTTGGGGTTCGTAGTCCTTGTGTCTACCTCCCCTGCAAAGGACACACCAGTCGATAGAAATGTTTTCTTTTATATATTTTTGAAGAGTGAGAATGTTGGTTCCATAAAGTTCCTCGTTTAGATAAATGCTTTGCGTCGGGATGAATGAGACTATTTCATCTTGGTCGACTCTGCGTGACCAGTAACAAATGGAATAAAAAAGAACCCGAAGCGCGTGGAAAAAGTACGGCAGAAAGTCACATCTAAGCCGCACAAAAGAAAAAGCCCAGGCGTCCTAGCGTGTGATGCATGGACATATCTGTTTGCATCAGCGACCATGTTCTTCTCAAAACACGGCATCGGCGCGGTCTGGCGAGCTAAAGTCTGCATCACCTGTCAACCTCTCGCGGATTTCCTGGTAATTTATCACTTCGAAACAGAATTATAATTCGGGTTTCAGACCATTTTTCTTCCCTCTCTGTCTCTTTGCCGGTACTTCTGAAGCAAGTCTCTTTCGCAACAACTACGGCTATAAGGTTGACAAACGAATCGACTTTCTGAAGCAACTCCTAACTGCTCCGCAAAGCTCCTTCTAGATGCTGCTCACTTTGTTACTGTCGAGAAAGAAGCAGGTTAGTTAAGAGACTTCATTTCCGCCGAGGCCTTTATGACTTCCAGGACCAAAGATGAAGAACGAGGGGCCGTTATCTTCTCATTATCCGTTGCGTCTTAAAAAAAACCTTACAAGACTGTCTTAAAGACAAGACATCTCGGTAACACGCACGTTATACTTTGTAGTGTTATACGATTGCCTCAGGAGCAGCCGCAAGCAGGATGCTGTGATGAATATCTTCCCGCCCGGCGCTTCGGAAAACAAAAACCCAGGCGTCTAAATGTTCCCTACGGAGTTCCTTTTTCCCCATATATCTATCTTGCGTCCGCGGGGAAAGAAATTTCGGTCTCATGCGAAAAAAACGTCGGGACTAGACTAGAGTACTGGCAGATTGAGCAGCCTGACAGTACTTAAAAATGTAAAGCTTTTGCGACGTGAATTCCAAAAAGCTGAAGATATCAAGTGGTAGTTACGACATATATCCATAATCCAGCTCTAACATTGGCGGGAATACATACGCTAAGAGAACACACCTCAATCGCATGTGGCCAGGCTATCAATGGTGCATAAACCTATCCTCCCATAGAACTAAAAACAGCGACCTTACGGGAACGTATAATTCCTCAAGGATGTGCGCCACGGAAGGCAAAACAACATATCGAAATGCACTGAAAGGGGGGCGTAGGCTCCTCAAACTCCTCCGGCTTTAACAATAGATGAAGAATTTGCATTCCACGCAAGTATCCTGTATCCACAGCACATTCCTATCCACTTGCATCCGTAAACAGGACAGAAAGTCTATTCCATCGACCCCCGAACTCGTGTAGTTTTCCTCAAGATTTATATACACTTGTCTGAAGCCTCCTTATAGAGGAAAAGGGAAATTTAGGGTACTAGCGTCCAGGCCCGTACCCAGGGGGGGGGGG
>JAGJRO010000504.1:0-33606 GCA_022832285.1 Lepidurus apus apus | reverse complement strand
CCCCCCCCCCCCCGAACCAAAATCCTGGGTACGGGCCTGCTAGCGTCATTTTTAGCCTCCCATGCAGCTCTTGGTAGTCTTCATTTATCTTGGGTCATTAAGGGAGTCAGGAATACCAGAAGGGAAAGGCTTGACAGCAAAGACTGGACTACTACCAGGTCTTCCGAATCTTACAAAACTTAAGCTCGCCAAATGATGACCGATGCACTGACACCAGAGTCACAAGACGGATGGATAACTTGCTTCCTTTCAAGTGTTTATCCCCCCCTTGTGGATCTATATCACGGCAGCTTTTAGAAATCGAAGGCATCAAAGGTGGGGTTCTCTATCTCTCTGTCTCGCCCCGAAATGGAATCAAAAGTAGGAATTGTTGTTTCCCTGGTCATTGATTATGGGTGGGGACCCTCTCTTCTCTAATAATTATGAATAAAAGCTTTTCTTGATTGCGTCCAAGTTCCCTTACTTGGGATTCCTTCTTGGACTCGTGCGCATGAGTCCCAAGTCCACGGATGAATTGAAAAAAGAAAAGCCGATTTTTTAAAAAATAAGAAAAAAGCGTTTTCAAGCAGAGGTTATTGGAAAAGAGGTTTTTGCCATAAAAGAGTATGTGCGTAGGTTTTCCGCGGTTCCAGGAGCTCCGGCCCCGGAATGAGAAGGAGCCGGCCCAAGTGGGTCATAAAGCGCCGTTCAGACTGTCAACTTGACCTCAGGTCTCATCGCCCTTTAGTCCTTCCCAATTGACCTCTCCTAACCTCCTGCAACCGACACGAGCGTTCAGTTTATGTGCCCACAATGTTTCCGTAAACTCCCATTAGAATCAAGTCAATGTGCTCCCCGCCGAACGTCCCCCTTGTGCATCTTAAGCTTTCTTTCGGGCTCCCGCGGACGGAGAGAAAATTTTCAATTACTCCGCGACTTGGTGAAGTAGAAGCACCCATGCCAAAACCTTCCTTTCTTTCTTTTTTAAGCTTCCCAGTGACCATCACTACCACTCAATGCTTCAATCTGTTGTGATTTGCCGCCAGCTTTAGACTGCCTTATACCACAAACAATCCTGTCACGGTCCCCTGGCGGAACTTTTACAAAAAAATGGAAGAAAAAAGTTTTTTTCTTAAAAAAGTCAAAGGGGCAGGTATTTATATCACCCGAAAGCTCAGCGAAAATCTCTGAAATTATTTGAATACGGAGAAAAATTAAAAGAGCATCCCTTTCTTTTTAGTTTTTTTTTAATAATATAATAAAAGTGATAATGATAAAACGATTCAAACATCAAAAACCCGGGCTGGTGCATGTCATCCTATTATTTGTGTAAACCAACACTTAAACCTTGGTTTCGGGATCCGCAATTAAAGTCCCTTTATGGCATGCTCATTTGCAACCATAATTTCGTGACAACTAACTGCTTGTTGAGGCTCGAGGACCCACCGCTGGGTGAACAAGAGTAAACCTATCTATACAAAAAAAGCGAGCTAAAGGTTGTCTTGCCAAACAAAAAGCTAGCAACGGAGCTAAATGCCTGGTTGTTTTGGCTATTAACGTTTTGCCCTTTTTTTCACGTTTCGTGGGAAATGGTTTGCAAACAAAAAGAAAGCAGTGTTCTCCTGGCGATCCGGTGAATTATATACTCACATACTCTCACACACACCAAAGGGTCGCGAGAAGCAATAGGGCAGCAATAAGAGCTTGGAAATGGCGAATGCTTTTTGTGCCGACTTGTCTCTGGGCCAAAAAGGAGTTCGGGTTGCATGCGAGGGCAATTGCACGCCAACCACGCTTGTAACGGACATGGGAGCGAGCTCTCATGTCATCAATCCAAGGTAATCAGTAGCAAAGCACAAGGTATAGCGAACTTGTGCGCTCGGGCCATGGGAGGAAACATGGTAGGTGATGGGAGGATCTCGCTTTGCGTTTCGAGTTAGTGTTATCCCTTTCCACACGGACACGCTAAGATCAAAAGATACACGCCTTGTTGTGTCAACCCCCCTTCTTCACAGTCAGAACAAGCCCCCCCTTGTAGTGCCATGCACAAAGCCATATAGTTACAAAGTTATACCCTTCACCTTCTTATTACACGACTGGCAGAAATGTACAGCTTCTGGGGAAATATTGGGCCAAACACATACAATTAAACCCTATCTCCGTCTCCAAAGCATCCTTCCAGGCAATGTCGCCGGTCTAAGCATTATTCGAACCTGAACCTAACCTAAATTTACCTTAACCGAACCCAAGGCTGAGTACAGCTGAGCATTTTATTTACTTAATTAATAAACATTAATAAGCATTAAGAATGCTGAAGCATTGTTACGTAAAAAATGCACGAAATTGGTGAAATACTTGACAGTAATGTAAGGTGATATCAATACAGAGGGCGTGGCTGTTTTTTTTATTGCCTTCACTTCATTTGAAAAAGGCACATTTATTGACAAAGAGCAAGGTTGCGAATTTAGAACTGTCCTGCCGTAGACATGTTTTTATTGCATTTTTTTTAAAAGCGAAGTTCCGTCCAATTGAGTATGTGGCTATTAAGTGATCCTGCTTGCGATTTTACGCGCAATCAATGCGCGCTCATATTCCCCATGTAAAAAGCGCTGCGCGCCTCCTCGCGGTTAGCTAAGCTATACGGGAGTGACCCTAAGCTTGCCTAGCCTTTTCCTATAGGGTAAACCGCTGGTCTGGGCAACGCGACACAAGGACGCCTCGATAAAAAAGGACGGACGAAAACAGAAGGACGACGGTTCCATAATCTTTCAAGGTACCAATATCATTTCGAGTTCGCGAAGTCTCTGCTCATTGGTTAAGCACCAACAAGATTAAAAGGTACTTAAACCGTATTAAAAATTACGCCGCAAGGACGACGGACCCCGACAGAAGGACGATGAAGAAGCTTACTTAGCCTTTTCCTAACGGAAAACCAACCTTTACCTAAGATAAACCGCTGGTTCGGTAACGAGTCACAAAGATGACTCGAGAAAAGGACTACGGTATACCGGACAGAAGGACGACAGTTCCATAATCTTTCAAGGGACCAATATCATTTCGAGTTCGCAAAGTATATGCTCATTGGTTAAGCGCCAACGAGATTAAAAGGTGCTTAAACCGTATTAAAAATTGCGTCACAAGGACGACGGCCCCCGACAGAAGGACGACGAAGGAGCCCACCTAGCTTTTTCCTAACCTAAATCCAACTTTTACCTAAGGTAACCGATGGTCTAAGGCCGGGAGCCCAGCTCAGCTCCGGAGGACGGATAGGGCGCCCAAATATTGGAAGGCTTTAATACAAGACACAAGTTTCGACAGTGATATGTAGTCAAGGTGCTCATGCTGCCAAATGTCAAACCAACTCTCTATAATTTTAAGAAAAAACATAAATAATTTAATCACGTTCAGTTCATCGGCTCTTGATCACGGCCCAACGAAGAGCTTTTTGCCATTGCTACACTCCTCGCCAGACCCTCCAAAAATGAAAAGGGAGTCCCCATAAAAAGAGATTGGGTGTGAACTTCATCACGAAAACACATCCTTCATCTTGGTTCTAAAGGGGCCACTTTCCCTAGCCTTTTCGTAGACAGTACAGGACTGAAGAGTCCAAACTGTACACAAACTTATTCTTTTTGCTAACTCGAAAGCTTGCTCGAAAGCTAGCTCGAAAGTTTTAAAGCAATAAGTCTAGAAAGCAAAATAAGGATTCACAGAGCTCACTACACAGTAATGTCAAAAAAATCATCAAGCAGAAGCTTTTCTCTTAGCCCGAAGAAAATTCCATACACGTTTTCCACGAGGCGCCAGTGTTCTCGCCGGTGTTTAGAAGCAAGCCGGGCGGTTCAATGTCGAGGGAAATCAGAAATCCCAACGTGGCCTATAGAATGAAAACGCTGACCATAGGCTTTTTGGTACACACAGCAAGTAAAAGTCTCCGAGTCTTCATCTGGCTTCACTTACATTTACTTTTCGATAAGATACCACACTTCCTTTTCTATTTATCTTTTTTGGTTCCGGCTGAGCAAAGAGACTCCTCCGAAGGATTCCCCTGGAGACGAACCATATCGTGCCCTTCTCCCTCTGTCTTGTAAAATTGACATCACATCACCTCATCGATCTCTAAACGATTTTGATCTCCTAGATATCCTTTTTAAAAGGATAACTGGGTTTTTAAAAAAGAAAACATTTTTTATTTCTTTAAAGACAGGTATGATCACGTGCTCGGTAACTTGGATTTCATGGTGTATTTCACAACATAATCCCAAATCTACGCTCCCCAAGGCAGGAAGTGCGCAATCAATTTTAAATATTAAACAGGTAGCCGTCTAACATCAATAATTACAACAAAGACGGAACCCTAAGCGTGGTGTGATCTTCCAACTCACAACTCCAACTCGCAATTCCCAGCTACATATCCAACAGCGCCTTAATCCTCCGTCTACTGCCAATACAAGTGCAAAGTTGGTAATGCACCTCAAGTCCGGTACAACTCCCGATCTACGCTTACATGTTCTTGAGAGATTCCAGCAACTCCGCGTTCTCTCACCCACCCCCCCATTTTACATGCTGGGTGCATGTAACTTTACACCAGACGAGTTGCGTTTTCATGTACAGTACGACATTAGCAACGCCTTTGAAGCACAGGCATGGCTAATGTCGTACATATATACCTTTCCAACCCTATAGATTTATAGTGGAAGCTCTGAATGTGGGGTAAGTTTGGAACATTATTTGGGGCTAAATCTTCGTATTGATTGCGTTATCTATGCATAAACAACCGAGCAGCGCTGTTTCTGCCAGGAAAGTTTCCAAATACAAGGAAGGTTCCAAATAATTAAATTTTAAGTACGAGACAGTTGAAATTTCAACAGTGGTTTGAAATGCCCGAAATATATATATATATATATATATATATATATATATATAACAAGAAAGTCTCAAAGAAAAGAGTGAAGTAAGAGAGATTCGTGTGTACTGTCCGAAACTACAGCAACAAACACAGAAGCCAGAATTAGAACAGAACGGCAGAGGACTGCACTTGACCACGTAAACTTTCTTAAGTGGTGTTTCATGTTTTACGCCACCCCCACCCTGCAGGTCTTGAATACGACCATCGATTTCGCTGTGTACTGCTATAAAGAGTGAGATAACTGCGCGCCCTAGGGTTTGGGTAGCAATAACACCGGAATCAGATAGACAGATAGCGAACAGAGATAACCAGTCCGTTCATTAAAAAAGAAGGGGGGCTCTTGCTACACACCCATTAAAACCAACGAATCCAAGCTTGAAAGTCGCGTCTCGCACCAGTCAGTCGAAAGTCTTAACACCGTTAAAAAAAATCTGCAAATGTGATTTACAACATCTAGCATTTAACATTAAATTAAAAACCCTGCAAAATTACAAAAATTACAAAAAACTGAGGTGAATTATGTTAAGTCAACAATGTAAAAAATTAACATTGTTAACAATGTTAAACAACAATTTAGAATTTTAAGTCAACCTCCTATTTCTGCCTCAGTGTTCATCTCTTAGTGATCTTCTTACTGCAAGATCACCGGTACTTGTACCGTGAATACTTTTCAAGTTCAATATCATCCTTTCCTTCAAAAGAAGCCTGTCTTTAAGACTCTTCAATTGAATAAAAGAAAATTAATTTAAGAAAATAGAAAATAAGGCTTATTTTTGCATAAAAAGTTTGTACATTATGCCAACAATTTTTCTTTATTAAACCCAAAGTTATACTATAACCTTTTTGGGGTTTGTAAAGACATAGCAATTGCTTACAATCAGTTCTCAGCAATTTTTTTACATACCCTCTATGGAAGTTTTGTACTACAACACATACATATTATAGTTCTTTCTTTTTTTTCGTGCTTCCTCGCACCACTTGTTCTGACATGGTTTCTCCCTCTCAACAATGATGTTAACAGCAGTACAGTAATACTACCTAGTTAGAAATATTGCTCCAGAAAGAAAAAATTGGAACACTCAAATATGAGAAGAAAACTGACTGAAGTATTTGTGTCTGGGAGTATCACGTTCGTTATTTTTGTACTAAAATTTTACGGTGGCGGTCTTTTGCTGATCAAACATTCCAAAACGGAAGAACCTACTCTTACTTCCTTAAAAAAGAGCTTTAGTGAAAAAGAGCGTTAAGCTAGGAAGTCATTCGCTCGACACCTGTCTGTAAATGAGGATCGACAGTTAGAGCTATCGCCGGTAACTTCTCCGCTGTCGTTCGCGGGGGTTTGCATCTCGGTGACGGTCATCATGATCATAATAATTACGGCGATCAGGAGGGGAACGGTTGTGGCGGTCACGAGCAGGGCCATGATCATTACGCAATATGTGGTCAGGATTATGGTTTCGCACGTGCTCGCGAAACGCGTCCGACGAGCCATTTCGTGAACGTGTCGGGGGTGAGCGGGACCTGCTCCGCGCTCGGTATGTCGAACGGGTAGGAAAGCGGTAGTCCACGTCACTGTTTTTTCTACTCCCAGGTCGGTCAGTGCAAAAGAAGTCGATGGACTGCTGATCAGGGTTCGCCTGAAAAGCGAGCGGTAAAGAGGGACCCACGCCCAGAAACGACGGTCGCGCCATCTGTGGAGGAAGGGGCACACCAGCGAAGTAGGGGTAGAGTGCACTACCGGGCGGAGGGATATGATGCATAGGCAGGGGCAAATAAAAAGGCACGTTCGGACGGTTATTGTCTATAAAAGGTTGAAAAGCACCTGACGCGTCTCTTATGACCGATACCCCACGTGAAACAAAGGTGGTTTGGGGATTGTTACTGTTGTTGAGATCACCACTCTGAATTCGCGCGTCTTCATGCCGAAACCTAATTTCGAGCATTCGCCCGTACAGCTCCGAACCTTCTAGGACTTTGATAGCATAGGGAACGCTGAAGTCATGCTTGTAAACAATAAAGGCAAAAGATTTGCGGTTGCCTTCGCGGTCAGTAACTATCTTTGCTTGTTCAAGTGGGCCAGCCTATAAACACGGGAAAAAGAGGCGAAAAAAATTAAGAAAATGTTGTACATTACCTTACTAACATGACCCAAGTTTTAGATAACAGCCCAAAGAAGTCAACATCATCCAAATAGGCCTTTTCGAAGACCAGCCAAAACCCAACAAGGTTTTCTTACTTGTAAAAATAACTCCCACAACAATTCCTCTGTCACTTTGGGATGGACGTTGCCACAATAAAGGGTTCTTTCTTTGTCACTCATTATTTAGGTCGCACAGCCCAGGATGACATAGATAACTCCAGATAATGCAAAACGCTTGATTTGTTTACTAACAAGCAGACCTGGAAGCGGGCATCTTTACTCAAAGGCGGGGCCAACGAGCGCGCGCTTTTTGAACACCGCGCCTTTCTTGGACGTCATTCGTTCAATAGCAACAAGCAAGCCTGGTGGGAAACTACTTCTATTGGAGCCTTTGGTAATGCGAAACGCAAAACATCTAAAATGCACTAATTGTCCTGATTGGTTGATATTTTGCCGCTTCGCATTTTAGAAAAGAAAACAAGGCAACTAAGGTTTAAGCAAAACCTTGTGCAACCAGAGATAAGAAGTGACACTAATGTGTTATATTGTTGCAAAAACGTTCTCCGGAGAAGAATGACAAATAGGTGTTATTCGAGTTGAAAATTGGTACAGTAGTTGGATAAGAAATGAATTAGGTTAGGTTAACGATTCTCATCAACTTTCATTGATGATAATCGTTAAAACTTGTACTTTCTTTCACTCGATTGGCTGAAAAAAAGTTAATTGTTCAAAAATGGCAGATGGGTGTCATTTTTGACGGTGGGATACATTTCAGCTGTTGTCACTAAATCCGGAGAACGAGTTAATATCATTTTCATGAGACAAAAAACTCAGTCGATCCCCTGCAACAATGATGTATTAAATGTTTGAATCGGAGGAAAGACTTTCAACTCGCTTCAGTTTAAACGCATGCGAAGTAAAGTTTTGCATCCAGACCAGAAAGACACAATGTAAGAAAACGATCTCGCCCCTTCCAAGTTCATGTTTCCAACCTCGACTGACTTGTTTGATTCTTTGACCTGTCACGAAAGCAAAAAAATATTCGACACAATACAACAGGGATGTGGCTAAATGGCCAGTGCTATATTGCACAAAAAGGGACTTTCTTTTTAAGAGACAATGTGAAATAAACTTTGTTTAATCTTTTAACATAAACGAAACAGCATCTAAAGGCGCATAATCTAGTTTACGTCGCAACGTTCCCAATTCCTAGTCTGGTTTCTTTCCATACAAACAAACCGATTCGAAGCTTAATCCCTGGGCTCATGAGGAGCAGGCAGTTTTTCCCAGGAAGGTTCCACGCCCCAGATTTCGCGAGCGTACTCGGCAATTGTTCTGTCACTCGAGAATTTGCCGGAAGATGCAATATTGTAAATAGCCATTTTGTTCCAGACATCGGCATTCTGTTGGTAAGGCGAAAAACAGCAATTAGCCATTTTTTGAATTACATAAAGGGGGGAAAAGCCTTACTTTGTAGGCATCAGATACTCGCTCTTGTGCTTCAATGTACGCGTCGAAGTCAGCCAAGGAGAAGAAACGGTCATGGTACATCAGGTTGTTGTAAATGTCACGGAATTCATCAGGATTGTTAGGGCTATATATAAGATGGAGATAGAATATATATGAAAATAATCCAATAAATTAAAAAAAAATTAAAGGAAAAGAAACAAATTACCTGAAAAAGCCGGACGCAATTTGATCGATAACTTGTTTCAGTTCAGCGTTTTTGTTGTAGTAGTCGAAAGCATTGTAGCCACGTCGTTTCAGATCCTCGACTTCTTCTACAGTCATACCGAAAATAAAGATGTTCTCCGCTCCCATTTCTTCCGCCATTTCAACATTCGCTCCATCCAGAGTACCAATAGTCAGCGCGCCGTTCAACTGCGTAAAATTGTAAAAAAAAATTTGCAATTAAATTGTAAACAAAAATTACTCAAAAGAAGTTATATACGGGGAAAAGACAAATTCTTACCATAAACTTCATGTTGCCAGTACCTGAAGCTTCTGTTCCTGCCGTAGAAATCTGCTCGCTCAAATCGGCCGCAGGAATGATTTTCTCCGCTAAAGTTACCCGGTAGTTTTCCAAGTAAACCACCTTTAGCTTGTCTCCCACAACGGGATCATTGTTCACCACTTGACCCACGGAACAAATGAGCTTGATGATCTTCTTGGCCATATGGTAACCAGGAGCAGCCTAAAAAAACGACAGGATTTTAATAAATATATTCTGGAAATTCAAATAAATAATAAATTCAAAAATGATAAATATATTCTGGAAATTCTGGAAAGTTATTTACCTTTCCTCCGATCATAACAGTCCTCGGGACAATATCAGCGCGAGGGTTGGCCTTGATGCGATTGTACAGCAAGATGATGTGAAGGCAATTCAACAACTGGCGTTTGTACTCGTGAATACGCTTGACCTATGCGAAGAAATAGAACATGCATTTAATGAACTGTCTTATAAATTTATAAATTAGGAAATTAATAGTAAAAGTCAACAAACAATTCCTTGCAGTTAGGAACGTACTTGCATATCATACAACGAAGCGGGATTGATCACCACGCCAAATTCCTTCTGGATGAGCGAAGCCAACTTCATCTTATTCTCTTGTTTGACGGTTTGGACAGCGCGTTGCAGATTAGGATCGTCCGCAAACGGCTTCAACTGCTCCAATTGCTCCAAATGGGTGGTCCAGTCTTCGCCAATGCGCTACGGGGCGAAAGTTTGTTGAACTCGCTTTACTTTAAAAATTCAAGTTAAGGTATACCTCGGCAATGACGTCAGCCAGAGCCGAATTGCAGAGCAAAAGCCAACGACGGGGAGTGATACCGTTCGTCTTGTTCAAGAACTTGCTGGGATCCATTTCATAAAAGTCACGGAAGCTGAAAAAAAGGAAAAGAAAACGTTACCAGTGAAACCTTAAACCCATGAATACGTCAAGTTTGGCAAATCCTTACAGGTCGCTCTTGAGAATTTGAGAATGCAAAGCCGCTACACCATTCACCGCATGCGAGCCAACCATGGCCAAGTAAGCCATGTTAACGCGCTTGTCGCTATCTTCTTCGATCAAAGACATACGACGAACGCGGTCCATGTCGCCAGGGAAATGCTTTCCTACGTTCTAAAACGATAAGTAAACCTGACTTTAGTAAATCTGAGAAAATAACAACAAGTTCTCCAGTTTCAGAACCCGGTAATAAAAATGACACCCAGTGTGTCATATCGTTACAAAACGTTCTCCGGAAAACGAGTGACAAACAGGTGTCACGCGAGTTGGAACGTTGGTAGTTGGATTGGAAATGCATTAGGTTAGGTTAGCTTAACGATTCTCGTCAACTTTCGTTGGTAAAACTCGCCCTTTCTTTCACTCCATTAGCCGAAAAATACAAATTAATTGTTCGAAAGAGACACACTAGTGTCATTTCTGACAGCAGGATACAATACACTAAATCCGGAGAACGTGTTGAAAAATAAACCTAAAAAATGCCATTCTTAGCTTTTTTACCTGCAAGTGCCTGTAATTGATCTCATAGATGATCTGCATGTGTCGGGGCAGAATGACTTCCAACATACTGCACGGCCAGCGTTCCAAAGCTTCGGGAAGGACGGTGTGATTGGTATACGCGCATGTGCGCACCGTAATCTCCCAAGCCTGAAGAAATGAATTAAAACAAATTATGAGTGCATAAAAAACTTAAATAACCAATTATGTTTAAGGGTTAGTTTCATACTGTGTTCCCTACTAGATACGGAAAGGATATTTTTTGTGAAGAATAATTGAAATTAATTAATTGGAATATTTGTCGAATTCCCATGATTTCGTTGTTAACAAGAATGAATTTAAATCCTACCTAGCCCGCAACGGAGCTAGCCTGCAGATTCGAGTAGGCAAATATTCGTTCCCCGTCCTCGCTAACCTAAGCTCGCAAAATTTCATTGTTGTACTATAAAATCCAGTGTTCCGTAACTTCTTTTTTTTCGGAACGTCGTTCTTTATCGTTCATTCGTCTATCGCTCCGTTCCGTTCTAATTCTGCAAAATTTTCAAAAGAACTAGCTCCGCCAAAAGATCCGTTCCATTCAACGCTCCGATAATTTTATAGAAAACGATGTTTAAAAAAACGTTTGTCGAAGCGCTTCGGCCAGAACAGAATAGGAAAGTTTATGAATATGGTCACTAGGTGGCGCGCTATCGGAACGGTAAATTTCCCGAAAAATCGCTCCGTTCCACAACGAAATATAGATTAAGAGCCTCAGTGATTACTTTTGTGTGGATTCGTCTTTATCCCCTCGCTTTTCGTTTTCTACCGTTTTCCCCCAGCCAGCCCCAAATTGGGCTGTCCACTAAGTTCATTTTAATTGCAAGCGCATTATATGGAAAGTCCCCGAGTTTTACCTTCTCCCAGGTGAGTCCTTCAATGTCCATTAAAACTCGCATCAGTTCCGGAATGGCCAACGAAGGATGGGTGTCGTTGAGCTGAATAGCGACTTTCTCGGGCAAGGAATCGAAACTGGTACGGATAGCTTCGCGTGAACCGAACTTGGACGACTTGAAACGGCGGATAATGTCCTATACACAATGAAACCAAAAAATCAGTTAAAATTACACGATAAGGGATTTTTTTTAAAAAAAGGAATGCATTACTTGTAAAGTGGCGGCAACCATAAAGTATTCCTGTTTCAAACGCAACTCTTTGCCCTCAAAGAAGTTATCGTTGGGATACAACACACGTGTAATGTTTTCAGCAGTATTACGATCCAACACGGCCTGGATGTAGTCACCATCGTTAACTAGAAGCAGGAAATAAAATAAATAAATTCACATTAATTATACGCGTGAAATACAAAATTACAAATAAATAATGCACGTTAAATGTGAAACAAAAAGAAAAAGAAACCCGATCCCGCAAAAAGTTTTTTACCCTTTTTTTAAGGTTAACGGCTAAATAGGCAAAAAGATGAATGCCTACGTTGGTATATTAAAGAAAAAAATACGAAAAATTCTAATAATAAGATATAAGAATAAGAATAAAATAATAATTAGATAAAAAAAGTTGTGTAAAACAAGGGGGGCAATGAGCTCAGCTCACGCCTGATCCCCAGAAATATTTTTTTTTTAAATAATAAGATACAATCACAAGATCATAAAGTAAGATTTTTTAAAGGAAGTGTTAAAAGCATGTTGGGAATAACAAGAATATAAAAAACACTATTAAGTGTAATTTCCATAAAAGCATAAAATTAAAAAAAAAGAAATTCTTCCAAACCCCTTATAAGGATACGGAAAAAGAAGAACAAAGAAAGGTAAATTACAGAAACGGAGATTGAATTCTTGGGGCGATTTAGCGGACCACAAACGCATGGTGTTGACAATGTTGTTCTTGTAGCCGGGGACTGGAGAGTCGTACGGCAGGGCGAAAACCACCTATTCCAGACACAGATATTAAAAAAAGATCCAAATGGGATTGATCAAGAACGAAAGGTGCGAAAGCCCATACCAAGCCCATTTCATAACCAAACATGCACAGAAAAGCTGCAAAGGCAAGTGCGAAAGGGTTCTGTCATGCAAAGCAAAGCGAAAAAATAATAATAATAATAATAAAACAAGCCAAATATTTAAGCGTTGCGATTCTGCACACTGTCAATGAAGACACAGGTTAAAAGCAGCAGGTACTGTACGGCCAAGGCTAAAAATTTGCTAAAGCGAGTCAAACTGATGAAACCTAAAAAAACGTTATTCAGACCTGGGTATCAACCCATTTTTTGCCCTCGGCCGTTTCTTGGACTCGGCCGTAGAAATTGACAGGGAGAGTAAATTCAGGACGGGCTTTTTCCCATGGGTTGCCGAATCGCAACCAATCGTCTGGCTCTTCAGTCTAGAAATACGAAGTAATAAAAAGGGAAAAGAAAAAAAGTGAGATGACGAGAATGAATATCCAATTCACCCCTTGCAACCCTATATTGACCTACTACACTTAAAAATTTAACCCATGGTGCGATGCTCCCGTAATTCCCAAAATTGGAAAGTCTGTTCCCGGAAAGCGTGCTTTTTTAGACCCGCAGTGTAGATTTGTAGATTCGAGATACTACCTTCGTATTAATCCACTTTTTAAAACCATCATCCGTTTCGGCCACTTCGCCGCAAAAGTTCACTGGAATCGAGTACTCGGGCCGAGGTCTTTCCCATGGATTACCAAAACGGAGCCAATCGTCAGGCTCTTCCGTCTAATTACTTCACTTTTAAACTTTTTCTTTAAAACAATAATCCCAAGTATCCAAGTTATTTTTGTAGTACCCCATTATTTTTTAATATTCTAGATCCAATTTTTTGGGCACGCATGTCTGTGTATGCATTCGTTTACCTGTTCTCCGTTACGGATACGTTGGGCGAAAATGCCGTACTCGTAGCGAATACCATAACCGTACGCAGCCAAGCCCAAAGTAGCCATGGAATCCAAGAAACACGCTGCTAAACGACCCAGACCTCCGTTACCCAAACCGGCGTCTTCTTCCATTTCTTCCAATTCTTCAATGTCCAGACCCAACTATAAAAAATAAACGCAAAAATTATTATTACTATTTTTTTTCAAAATTAGAGACTATTGCTTGATACGTACCTGGTACATAGCCTCATCGCAGGCGCTTTGGATGCCCAAATTCACCATAGTATTCGTCAGGGTACGGCCAATGTAGAACTCCAACGACAAGTAGTAAACGCGCTGAAAAATAAATAAATAAATTATATAAGAAAAAAATAACTTCGATTTTTCAGAAATACAAGATGTTCCCCGGGTATAGGCTTAGGTCTACGCCGGTGTAAATTAACAAATAGAAGATGTTCCCCAAAATTAAAAAAATAAATAAAAATCGTCTGAAATTTTTTGAAAATTTAATAAAATTATAAAAATTAGGTTAATTATCTTGGTATAAATCAGAAATAGCTCTTAATATTCCAAGTCACGAACACATGTGGTTCATTCCGTATTCCAGTTCAAAACCCCCCACAAAATGTCCCATGCTGATTTTGTACGGCGATTTTGTTTTCACTCGGGGAATTGTGGGCTAAAGATAGAAACATCTCCTTGGGGCGCAGAAGTCGAACAAGAAGGTGACCGAGAAAATCTTTGGCGTGTAGGCAAAGCCCTGCACTATATCGAGCTGGGCTGACTACGTGTGTGTTGTGCCTTGCCTCGGGCAGACTGCACGTGCGTGGGGATTCGCGTTCGCCCGGCTTATTCTCGCTTTTTCTGTACTTTCTGCAGCTTTCTCAACCGTTTCCGCGAAAAATGCCTCGGCCAATCGGCGACTACCCAAGACAACAATTAACTCCCCAGCGCTTGTATACTGTTTAGTCCTATTAAAAAGGCGAAAAGCAACTATAGGTTGGAGACAAAACCCGGGGAAGATCCCAAGTTGAGCCTTTGACCTTTGTTGAAGGTTAGGAAAGGACGACGAGGTCGCAATTCGGTTTCCCCGCTGCAAGCCCTTAAATCTACTAGGCTGCCTCCCTAAATATATACGTGTTTACTAGTTATCAACTCATATAAGAGTCTTCGCGTGTGTTCAGGTTTGGCGGTTCCCTATAGGTTGAGGTGACCTTCAGGACATCACGTGATCGTCGAATCAAAGACATTTGATACGCGTTCAATGCATTCCGGCAAAGGCAAAGGCAAATTAAGGTGAATCGTCTTTTTTAAAGCTTAATATGATAATGAAATTTTCCCCCTAAATGTTCGAAAGAGTCTGCGCTCTGGTATCGATTCGAACAAAATGTGAAAGGTTTCCTCGCGTTACTCGCTGCTGGGCAAAAACAAGTCTCTAGTGTACTGCTTTATTTACGCTCCGAGCTGAATCTAACCGGCTACTTGCAATAATACGGGTAAAGGCAAGTAACCTAGGTCTTTGGGCTACAAGCGCCACGCTCTCATTTCGAATATTAAAAACGAGTCCAAGCGAACGTTCCTCATACGAGCGAACGTTTCCCATACGTTAAGAGTAAGGAGGTCAATGATGGAGAAGGGGAAGAGCAAATAAATGTTTTCATTATTGGGAGGCTTTTAAAGATTGTGGCTTTCGCGGATTTAAAACGCCGCTAATCTAAAAACCCCATCAGCTGATTGCCCATAACATGCAAAACATGTAAAAAACGTTAACAAGAACTTACCTTGGGATCTTTCTCGTAATAATGTTGCTGAGTACGAATCCATCGGGAAACGAGGTGATCTTTAACGGTGTGAGCAAGGGCAAAGAAATAATCCCGGACAGTCGCTACGTTACGATCTTTGACTAGCGTATAATGCAGATGGCGATTGAAACTCTTCTTGACATTAGAAACGTTTTCCACTTGGGCAATTCCGCGAACAGAGATTTGCTTGCGCTTGTCGACGTCACTCAACACGGACATTTCTCTTAACAAAAGTTCTGTGGTATGGCAAGAACTGAAATCCCTTGTTTACTTCCTACTCTCCTGAAGGCTAGAGAAGGAGTGATAATCCCGTGTAGCGACCGCTAGGAACATACGAGCGAAGCGGAGCTCCTCAGGAAGGCCCTCCCAAGGCTAGCTTTCCTGTCCAACAGGCCACGCCTCTAGGCCCTTTTGCGCAGAAGTTAGCCCTATAGAGTCTTTACCAAATTCGCTCCCTAGCGGCAAGAATGGGCGAAATCCACCCTTTTAGGTACGTTTTCTACAAGGCGCGTAAAGTAAACAAACCAAAACAACAGACAAGTTTAAGTAGCAAGAAACTTTGCTACTTAGTTAAACTAAATAAATTCTTCAGAATCTGAATTAAGAAAACACAGTGTAATAGACAATGACCGGCACTTGTCTGTTGTTTTGGTTTGTTTACTTTACGTACCTTACAGAAAACGTACCTAAAATGGTGGATTTCGCCCACTCTTACCGCTAGATGGCGAATTTGGTAAAGACTATACTACTGCCGAGTATCGCATCGGAATGGTACGAATAATCCCCATCCATGTTTAGGAATGAAAAAGGTTGTATTTTGTTTAGCTGGGCGGTCGAATTGAAACCAAACCAAACCTAAGGCGTTATAACCGCTAAACCGTCTTGGACATAAATCTTTTGCTCACACGAAAAAAAAAATATCCATGGTCAAACAGTTTTCAACCAATTAAATCTGTAGCATTTACATGGTTCTGTAAACAGACAATACTTTTGTTGTAGCAAGACAAAAAAGCGGACCAGAGCGCTTTCGAAGAGAACCTTACACGCCCCGTTTTAACGCGTAACGCTTGCGAGAAAAATATCAGGCTTAAATGCTGCTGCGAATTTTGCATTGCTGGCATGAGGATTATAAGTGCTGAGCAAAAAATAGAAATAATGCAGCAAAAAAAAAGGCTAACTTTTGATGAAGCAAAAGAAATTCCAGATTGATTTTCAGTTTCTTCCACGTCGCGCAAAAATACACTTTGCTAGTCAAAACTGACCGCTTTCCTCAAGATGCGAGAGTACCACATGCAAAAATCGTGTTCTAGTAACAGAAGGATGTACCAAGGGAGCAGCTTTTTTTCTTTTTCACTTCGTTAAGGGGGGTGGGGGAGGGATAAAATATCAAACCTACGATTCAAAGACCCATCGAGAAAACAACACTTTTTGGAAAAAGCTACATAACTAGTAAAAAATAAACGAAATTAAATCACGATGGGGTAAATAAAGGTAATTCATTTCCAGATTCAACAAAGATTTCACAGATTTCTCCTCAGAGTAATTCCCAACACCGTTACGCTTCCGCAGAAACTTTCCATTACCTCTCCCAGGTAAAAACCTCAAGAAACGCGTTACTGAGCTTTTTCCTTCTTGCCTCCAATGGGTAATACAGCCTGAATCCTAGTGACATAAAATAAAAGAAACATGATTGATAAAAGTGGACTTAAAAGGTAGATTGGTTTCAGTATTACTTGGCCGTGATGTTCCCCAAATGGCCCTTGACCATGTCAAGTTGTTGGTCGATCGGTTCTTGGTACGTTTCGTAAACTTTGGGCAATGTAAATAGCCCAATGACGCCTAATAATACTTATATTAGGCCTTTTAGCTCCCAAGCCTCGTCTTGATTAAAAAGGAGTAATTTATCATAGAAAAGGGTAAGTTACCAAGGATAACGAGGGTCAAGCCATTGAACCAAGCTCCTACATACGTAAGGGCCCAGAGCAAGATGCCGAACTTCAAGGAATCGAACAGATCCACTACCAAGAAAACGTGGCGCAATTGGTTGACGGTGTTGTTCAGCTTCTCTGCCAAACAAGTCGAAGCTTCCTGGACTTTTTCTTGGGACAAGGTCAAGTCCACGTCCAAATACTCCCTGCAGCAACATGAAATCAGGATTAAATACATCCAGAATCACTTATACTATATATTTAGTGCTTTTTTTTTACTTGAAAGGATGTCCTGCTTCTGTTTTGTGGATGGCTTGCAATACATTCTTGTAGATTCGGAAGCAAGTCGTGCCGGTCAGAGCAATCAAGGAGACATAGGCAACGACAGAGATTAACGACAAGGAGGAAAGGGACACCAGCACAGCCAAAATGCTGAACAATGCGACGCCGGACTTCTTCACATCACGCCAGTAAACCAGGTCCGCAACTGGAATAAAAAAGGAAAACATTTTAGAAAAATTGAACACTTATTTTAAGATTATTTTTTTTCCCGGCGAAGTAGCTCCTGGGATGTGTAAAAGGGTTAAAAAGCGTATTAAGACAAACATTGCGAACTCTAATTTCCCCCAAACCAGTGTTTCGAAAAAACATATGGAAGCAAGTGCGGTATTTTTTTTTATTTTTTGCTTTTAGATCGTAATTTCGCGTATAGCGTATTGCATTTGTGCTCACCAGTTCCTCGTGAAACATCTTCAACTTCAGAAGTTTCATTTTGAGTGCGGTTTTTGCGACCCATTTCTAGACTGCTATGAACCTCAGCAAGGGCGGACACAAAATTTGAACAAAACTTTGGGGGTAAAGGAACCAAAACGTTTTAAGGGCTGCTTTTTTAAGGGAGTGCTAACAAGCCTGCAGGGGAAATTCCAATCAAATTAATACTTGAAGCAAAAATCGATACAAATACATCAACGTTAAATGGAGCACAAACTCGGCTGACTTTGGCAGAAAACGTTGGAAGCCAATTTCGCAATGCTAGTTCAAACAAAAGAAGCTACTAACTCCTACTAAACGAGTGGCGACAACATGCTCGACACTATAACTAGCAGCTGCCAAGGGTTTCATGACCTCGCCAAGCGTTTAAAGGTGTAGTCAATTAAAAAGGCTTAAAATTCTAGGTTGCAAAATTGCAAGCATGGCGATTTAATTCAGCGTATCGCAAAAAATAGAACAATTAAGGTAGTTGAAATACTTGGACTAAATGCACAACTTGGAAAGCCAAACTCTTGGAAGCAGCTTAGAACAGTTCGATTCTGCTTGAACCACCAGAGCAAAAGAGGAAGACGGGACCCTTGAATCCGTGGGAATGAGGAAAGAGGCAAAGACAGGTTCAAAAGGGAAGGTCGGATAAAAAGGGAAGTAAAAGAGAACGAACAGCCACGCGGTCAATGAGGCACAGGTAAACCCAGCGCCAGCTTGTTTATGAAACCATCAACTAACTCGGAATCATTAACCGGTTTCTTTTGCTCTTCAAACCTACTGAATTTACCCAACACAATCTAACGAGTACACAAAAGTCCCAATACGACATCACTAATAAGCCTCAAATGACGCTGTACGAATATATATAAACATAAATCCTGTAATAAAAGCTTTGGTTCGTCTTGCAACGTTTCTTTTTGCGAAATATACGATAGGATGGATCACGTCGTCCCCACGTGACTGGTCTCCCGAGTGATGGATTAGGATGACGATAGGAAAGGATGTAAATCCTATGCGGTTATATGCGGTATAAAACTGCTACGACACAAACAACCACGCTTAAGTTTATAGGCTGTAAAAACAACTACGAAATGATCCAGCCCGATTGGTTGTTGCTCAATAATGAAAATAAGGAAGCATTATAGCGAATTCAGCTGGGAACCTGGTGCGGCACTTTTGGGCACCGAGAGACACAGAATCAGTGCCGCAACACACAAGTTTGTAGCACTCAGTGACAAAAAGTGCCGCACCAGGTTCCCAGCTGAATTAACTATTAGTTAAGTACACGGTCTTCCTGCGAAAGCTTTAAAAGTGAGGCTTTTTCTGCTCTAAACCTGTTAGGTCATATTAAGATCACTTCGGTTGGGTTTTATCGTTTTAAAAGAAGAGACAAATTCACCAGAATAGTACATGCCTCTTCATAGCTATAATTGAACTGCTATAAGCGACTTTTCTGCATGCCGGAGGCCAGGTGCCACTACGGTCGATATTTTTCATTGTTGCCCGGCCTGAGCCAATGGTTTCCTATACTACCTTTATCATGGGTCTTATAGTTCAATACTCTTTTATACTATCGATTACTTTTGATAATTCAGTTTAAAAAAACGTTAGCGTTACGAATTGCCAAGAAGTTGCAAGTTTTCCGTAGTTTCCAAGTATAGGAAACACCTGTACTTTTTAAACGGTCGATAATTTTTTCTTTGTTGCCCGGCTTGGGCCAATGGTTCCTACACTACCTTATCATGCGTCCTATAGTTCAATACTCTTTCACACTATCGATGACTTTGGTAATCTAATTATAAACAATAATTAATTTAATTTAATTCAAACCGTTAAGAATTGCAAATAATTTACAAGTTTTCTTACAATACTATAGTTTCTAGGTACAGGAAGCATCCCTCAGTATAGTTTCGAATAAAAAGAAAACTAAAAATGGTGGCGCCAACATTGTCGACGAAACGACGTCATTAAAAGATGTTCCACCCTTATTTTATTAGTCACCTTAAATTAATGTGAACCCTGTACAGGAGCTGAAAGGTTTAAAAAGAATTGGCCCGGGTTTCGTCGTCGAGACCATGGTGCCAAGCGATGAAAATAAACTTGGCACCTGACCCACGAGGTCTGCAAAGGACACAAAAATGCAATGTCATTCTAGTTTGCAGATTCTCGTGATGCCGAGAGAAAAATTGAAATCGATCCAGACAAAAGAACAGCTTTTCATTAGACTAAATTCCGGTTACAAATTAAAAAATTTCTGATCTAGCCTTCCTGAACTTCCCTGATAAATTCATGTCGTTCGAACCCTTGGTGATTAAAAATGATCCGGACTAAAAAAACTGCAGGAATGGATGAAAGCAAAGCACAGAATGGATGAAGGATAGTTACTATTTCTGTTTTTTTGCTATTTCTAATGGAAAGGATTAATAACCCTTAAGGAACCTATGGAAGCAAACTGAAACTCACTTCGATCTCGCGGTAATGGAGTCATGACAGGAACGTTTTCCACACGGCTCATAACTTTGTTACACGAAAAAGAGAGACACGCTAACAGTTATCCAAGATTTTGAAGTCACAAATTCTCAAGCGTCGAATTTCGAGTGCACGGGAGACCAGCTCCACGCTTTTTGTTCCCGCTACGAGGCCGAGCAACACAGAAAGAGAGCTACTTAGTTGGCGTTCCTGCCGTCCCCATCGTTCCTGGCGTTCCTGCCGTCCCCATGCAGCGACGGGGCGCTAGTACAGCACACCTAAGGGCCGATTTCCACTGAGCGCATAAGAGCATAACAGCTGCACAAGCGAGGCACAAGGAAGGGACAGGTGAACAATAGACTTTCAGGGGTTTCAGCTAACTTCCATAGCTTCATCGACAGAAAGGGGTTGGGCTAAAGAAGGGGATTATGGTCTTCGTAATTAGTTTGGCTCCGCCTGTGGCTCGCAAATGACAACAGGTAGGCCCACGGAGGCATAGTATGATCATAAGCATAAGGCCTTATGCGCTCAGTGGGAATCGGCCCTAAAACTCGCGTCAATAAGACTGTTCGGAGCTGCTGGCACGAAGTCCCTGCTCTGGACAAAAATACGGGCCTCAGTCATGAGATCCTATACCGACACCAACGTTTCCCCTTACAAAAGCCTGCAATGGAAGTAATCGAACTGACTAGACTGACTGAGTTCATCCATACCTGACTAAAATTTTTCCCTATCTCATAATCTCTGAACTGCGCAAATGCGCTATGGAGCATTAATCTGGCTCGAGTTATTCTAGACCGATACCCTGCGGAAGTATGATGACATAATATTGTTTGCGCAAAGAAACGCTGCTTTGGATACGTTTATAAACATGTTCTCCGGTTAAAACCCCGGATGTCCAAAATGACAATTGTGTGTCATATTGTTGCAAAACGTTCTCCGGAAATATAGTGACAAATCGGTGTCATTCGAGTTGAAAATTGGTAGTTGGATTGGAAATGAATTAGGTTAAGTTAGGTTAGCTTAGGTTAATGATTCTCGTCAACTTTCGTTGATAATCGTTGATGAGAATCGTTAAAACATGTACTTTCTTTCACTCCATTAGTAGAAAAAAATCATTGTTCAAATGTGACAGAGTACTGTCATTTTTGATGCGGGATACGGTACATCCGTTAACCCGGTACAACGGTACTAAATCCGGAGAACGTGTTGGTTTGTAAAGCTCTTATATGCAAAAATTCGTTGTTCGAAAAGTGACAATATAATGTCACTTTTGAAGCAGGATATATTACATCATTTGTCGCTAAATCCGGAGAACGTGTTGGTTTGTAAAGCTCTTATATGCAACCCCCTCTAGACTCTATGGGGAAATTCCAAACCAATAATAATAATAATAAAATAACCAGTCTGCAAAATGTCTGCAAAACGTAGGCAAATCGCCAACCAAGTCTGTCGGGTACAAGGCACAGGCGGGACGTCTCGAACTAGGGCTAGAAAATCAATAACAGTGCAACCCGGTCCCACGTGACCGCCCCCTAGCCGTCGTCATCGCTAGGGCGCTACTTTCGAAATGCAATGAGAGTTTTAGGAAGAGGTGCAAATACTACCTTTGGGATCCAGACGTGTCGCGTCCAGCCAGGAGCCTAAAAAATGTGTAAAAGAAGCGATAGTTAAGAAAGTCAAAGACACCAAAGCCCACACCCATGCATGCACTTATAGAAGGTCTTGGTGGTTTTCTATTAAAGAAAAACAATTTGGATCGATTTAGAAACACTTACGAGGATTGAAGAGAGAGCCCGAGGCCTGCTCCAATTGTTGCTTTTGCTGAGGGGATTGACGCGTCTTGGGTTTGTCTTGTTCCGCCTGCTCCTGAGGAATTTGAGGATACAAATGCTCGGCTTTCTTTTCCCTTTCTTGGACCAAATCTTCAGACCGCAGGAAACCGTAAGGCTTGCCCTGTTCTTCTTGGGGACTGCTTTTCTTTTCTGGCGTCGTTTTCTCTTCTTCCTTGGCTTTCTCTGGCGTTTTCTCTTGTTCAGGCTCTTTCCGTTCAGCTTCTTTGAATATCTCTGCTGCTTTGGGTTCAGGGGAGGGCTTGGGAGGAGCAGAAGGCTCTGCATGTTTCTCAGCGACCGACGAGCTTTCCTCGGACTGCTTTTCCACGTCTTCGGACCGAATATCTTTAGCAGCGGGCTTTTCTTCCTTCAGATCAATGGGTTGATGCTCCTTATGTTTGGGACTTTCGTGGGCTTTGCTGGGTTCTGGAGTTTCTGCAGCTTCTGGCTTGTCCTTGTCGCCGCCATGATTGTGTTCGTGTGGCTCTTCAAAAGCCAGCAACGCTGGGGTTTCCTCATGCTTGAGACTAAGAGCCGAAGCTGACTCATGTTTGGGGCTTTCCTGGTTCTTAGCATGGCCGCCGAATTCCGAGCCAGCATTATGAAGAGCCTCTTCGCGAATATCTTGGGAAGCTTGTCGGATTTGTTCTTGCATGTCCTGGTCCAAAATGAAGCCATGGTGCGGATTCGCTCCGTCGTTCAGCTTGCCTTGCTCTGTAATTTTGTGTTCTTGAAACTCCATCGCTGATTTTCTTGAGGAAATCTCTAATTTTCTTGAGGTTTGACTTTGATTAGAATGCAGAAGAGATTAAGTAAGATTTATATAAAATTGTTTCAAACAAAGTGACCGGCAATCACTCACGTTGTCGTAGAAAAGGGAATTACCACGTAGGAAAAGGTGGCCAACACCCTTGGCCAAAGTTTATCAATATCTCAGTACGTTAGCGAGGATTGCAGACGAGAGGCTTTTGGAACGGGAGTTATAAGGTAATAATGAATGTTTACTTGAGGCCAACAATGAATCACTTGGGACGAGATCAGCACGCTTTCACATACAAAATAGGAATGCTAGATTTTGAATATACTGTTGTGGGTATCGACGTCGAGAATTCAGATTTCGCCGAAAGAAACGCAATGTCGACGTGGTCCCTGGCTAGACCGACTTCACGTCGAGCATGAGCTGTCAACCAATACGAGGCCCCACGCAGCATGGCTAAAACACGGCGCAGCCACGGCCCTGCAGCGAGCAAACCGCCGTTGCCTTGTGCGTCATCCCATGTTGGGGGGGAAAGGCGTATAAACCAACAAATGTACAATTAGATTGCTGGGAAAGGAATATGAATAGGAGCTTATCCATTACTCCATAACTAGACATTCGCGAAGAAGACTAATTAATGAGATGAAGCAAACGATAGGGAAATATAATATAATATATTTATATTTTTCATTGTTGCCGGTGGATGTTACTAAAAGACAAAACTCGATACCATTGCATTAGGAGACAGTGATGTAGAGAAGTATTTATAATTGCATCAGGAATATAGCGAATGTAAGGTTCTTTATAGTCGCCTTGAGAATATCTTTTCATCGCCGAAACCATGAATAGAACGATGTTAGCTGACTGCAATGTCAAGGTTAGGTGTGGGAACTGTAACAACGCTGGACGTGAGCTTTTCGCAAGACTGACTTGCACTATGAGGAAAATGCCACTTCAAACGTACTTTTTTTATAATTATAGAACAAGACAGGTGAGAAACTAATTAGTGAATGTAGCCGTTTTTCTTGGCCACAGGTCCGTACGTAACTTCCCCCACTGGACGAGGCAGTCGGGAGTAGTGAAGGCAGAGAATATCGCCCATGTCAGACACAGCAGCAATGACCTGTATGAATTAAAATAAAATAAAAATGAAATAAAATAAAATAAAAATTAACGCCTCAAGCTCGACTGGAAATCCTTGATAAACCAATAGAGTGTGAATATTACAATACCTTGTCTAGCATTTCCTGAGTATGGGCTGAAGAAATGCAAAATCGGATGCGAGACTCGCAAAGCTTGGTCGCAGGAAAACCGACCCCCACGGTAGCGATTCCTCGCCGTTTCATCTCACGTACAAAATATCTGTTACAGAAAAATACACAAAAATTATAATTTTCAAAGAACAGACCCATTTTATAACATTCTATAAGACTGACATGACTTTGGCAGGCATATACATCAACAAAGGAACAACAGGAGAATCATCATGACCATACACGATGAAGCCCTTTTGTCGGAGTTTGGTGCGGAAATATTTGCTGTTCCATGACAAACTTTGCAGCCGTTGTTTACCTATCGTAAATATAGCAAAACAGTTATTATTTAGTTAAAAGTTATTATTTTATATTTAGTTAAACACTTATTATTTTAGTTATTATTAAGTTTTTAGTTTAGTTTTATCCACTTAAAAAGAATTTACCTTGTTCCGTGCCATCTTCTCCCATGATGATCTTCATTGAGCTGATAATTTGCTGGGCTACTGGCGCAGACATGGACGTTGCATAACAACCTGCATGGCTTGTGGTTCGTATATAATTAATGAGATTCTAAGAAAAAACGCACAAACTTAAAAAACATTTGAAAAACCTTTAAGAAAAAAAGGAAAATACTTTGGAGCCCGCTATGTATCCTCCAGCGGAACCGAAGCTTTTGGTAAAAGTGCCCATGAGTATATCCACCTCGTTAGGATCGCATCCGTAGTAATCGACGACACCTCTGCCACGAGGTCCCATGGCACCCACAGAATGGGCTTCGTCCAGGTACAGATAGGCATTATACTTCTTCTTCAGGGCAATGATTTCAGGCAAGCGCACAATGGAGCCTTCCATAGAATAAACGCCTTCGACGACGATTAGTATCTTGCGCCAAGGTCGGTTGATACGTGGCTGGCCGTCCACAATCGCTTCCCGCAAGCGTTGCTCCAAATGCGCTATGTCTACACATTACAAGTAACAATCGTAGACAAAAATTCCATTTCGGCCGCATAATAGGGTTTTAATTATATACTTCCGTGCTGGAACACTCGTATAGTGGCGCCTGACAAGCGCAAGCCCAGTACGATAGACGCGTGATTGAATTCGTCACTCAAGACCAGACAGCCCTTGCCCATCAGAGTGGGTAAATTCAGCGAATTCGTGGCAAATCCCATACCAAACACGACTGAATCTTCAGCTCCAAGGAATCTGGCTACCAGTGCTTCTAAATCTTCCAAAACAGCCAAGGTACCTATATAAATAAAATAATTTTTTATCAAAAATTAAGTTTTCTTTTCCCCTCTCCTTTTACCAATTTCAGCTCGGGTGGATCCCACTCCCACTCCGTATTTCTTCGTTACGTCCTCGGCCGCTTCGGCGCACGGGCCACTGGATTGAGCGAAACCCAGGTAATTGTAGGAACCCATGTTGAGACATTCGCTCGTAGTGCCGGTACACCTTTCGAATACGAGATAATATATCAATTGCAAAAAAACACAGTTTTAACTTTTAATGGCCCTTAAGGCTCCCATATAACTTAGCTCGGTGTAGGCGGTTTGCAAGGGGAATTTCGGAACAACTTTCGTTAAAAACCAGCACATTCCATGAATTTACTTTCTCACGCAAGGCTTTCGCAAAAAAATAAAAAATAACAAACATCAGCGCCATCTGTGATTGTTTCGCACCAATAAGCTAAGGTATACGGGAGCCTTAAAACTTTGTAAAGGTCCATCTAAAGCAATAAAAGTCCGGAAAACTTACAAAACCTTTCGGTTGGAATTGAAAACGCGGTTCTTGAGGGTAAACGTCGCTCCAGGTGTGCTGCAAATGGGTGTATCGAACAAGTCTCCTGCTTGTCGCATAACATTCCTTCGGTACAGACTCTCAAAGCTCGAAACCAACGGAACATAACCCTTAAAAATTTATTTAAAAAAACAAAAAAAACTTGCTTAGATAACTTCTTGTACGATATTCGGGGCTTGACTCACCGTCTTATCAGTGACAATCTTATCGCCTAGGAACGTTTGGTTGATGAACTCGCGAACGACCCACACGACATACCACAATGCGAAATTTATGTACGTCACGATCGCTATATGAAGCGGCACACTTTCGAAGCACTCCTCTTCCAGCGCCATAATTCCCTAATTTTAATTTTTACCTTTTTAAAAGGTACACGATTCGGCTACTTGGGGACGGGAATGTTTCGTCCCAAATTCCAGTACCAGCTTGCAGCGAGGCTCGACGAACACTCTCAATTGCACTCTATCATGTAGAATGTAGAACGTAACATTCCCCAAGAGTTTGACGTCCTCCCCCGAGTTTTTACTTAACAGCCAGTGATACACAATGTTCCAAGACGTCTCGATAAAACAATCTGGCTTTCCGGAACACAATGCAACAGGTGTGCACGCAGTCACCGGAAGACAACAATGAATAGCCTAACCTGACGTCGACAGGATATGCCGAAACCTAAGTATGGCTACCATTAACCCCATTACGCAACTCCTTAAAAGCCCAGCTAACGAGGAGATAATCTTTAAATATTTGAAGGAGAGAAAAAAATAAAAATAGAAAAACACGAGCTCGACTGTTTTAACAGTGCATAATATATTAAATTTGACACAACTAAAAATCGCCGTTGTGGCCGTCAAATCTGGTTTTTGACCGTCTTTTTTGTCTTCTTTTGCACTTATCACATGGGCGACGCACAATTACGAATTTCAGTTTTCTATGTACAAGAGCACACTGACATATCGCAACCTGGATGCGGGGGACGACGGCTTTTGCTGCATTCACAGTATCTCGCAGGCGATAAGCATTGACGGGTGCAACCATAGAACTCAAGGAATAAAGGCTTAAGAATGTTCCAATTACGGAGTTGTGTGGCTTTTTTCAAACGTTAAATGTTTCAAGATACCCATGCAAGTCTCCCCACAGTTCAAATAGAACTTTTCAAAATGAAACAGAATTTTGCTCAATTTTGTTTCATAAATTCGTTACTCGTTAAAGAATACTTCTTCAAAGAGTATTATCTGTATAAATTCAAAAAATTCAAAGTACTTTCTATGTGGTTTTCGACAAACTTTTTACTTGGTTTTCAATATCTCGTCTACAAGTATACTTAAACCTTTTTTTTAAACTTATTTTTAGAACTAACTTTTTTGTTTGCTAGCGACGGATAGTAATATACCTATATAATATAGAGTTGATGACAGCAGCCAAATTTCCCCCCTGGCTCTTCTGAGTTAATGAAATTCTTTAAACATCGTAGTATGAGAAATGTTCAAGATCGGTCGGAGCTTGCTGGCACGGAAGCAGCCATAGAAGAGGGTTACTTCTGCCGCACACTTCGGCCAGCAAAGCCATCCGAGGTCGTCTAGGACGGAAAGGACCTTGCTGTTTAGCTTGTTCGACGGCCGTTTCATCGGTGAACACGGCCTGCAACTGGTCACACATGATGGCGGTCACGAAGAGGCCAAAGAGACCGCTTTCGACCACCAATATGACGGAATGTAGACTATAAATAGGAATTTAAAACAGTTTAATTGAAACAATTTTTTTCTTTTTTTTAGGAAAAAAATTTAAAAAAATAATGTAAAAATTAAATTTTTTTACATTCTGGTTTGGGTTATTTGACGGTCTTTGGTGCAGTCATGGCACTCGCCTACCCAAGACGCCACTACCAAGGCAATCGCGTACACCGACAACATCCCCACGTAAATCAGAAACTGGAGAAAGTATTTTTGGTTCCATTCCCCAACACAATTATTGATCCTGTCCATACAGTTCCATTCATCCGTAAGAGTTATGTATAGTATATAATGAGAGGAAATAACCCATTTTTTACCATGGGCAGTGGTGATCCATTCGCCGTACACAACGCTTGCAGATTCGACAGTGATGGGCTCGAGGAGGACGGTAGGTTTCGCATCGTGCACAAACTGTCCAGTCTTCTCTATTATTATCTTTATGCGAGCCTTTAGCAAAATGGAAGACAGAAAAAAGAAATGATTAAATGGTGACATGGAAATATTAGGATCACTTGAAGAAATATAAGGATTTTAGGAAATTTTGCAATCAATTGAAAGTTACCCGAGTTTATATCAGAAAAGTCCAACCTACTGTGAGGCAGTGATACTAGACCGGGGTCGGAGAAAACGGCTCGCAGATGTGACATGGTTAAGAGTAAGATGATGGTGTTGAACAAAATCATGTGTAGTGGACCCCACAAACTATAGAATGTGAAATTAAATTAAATGGAAAGTGATTAGATTCACACCATTATGTGGGTATGTTTATACTATAACTGCAGACCAATTCTGTTGTAATAACAACGACACAGTCGCACGTCGCAGGGGATATAAATAATTAAATGAACCCACCTGGTATGCATAGTTTGAATAATGATCCATCGTACAACGACATAATCTGCGTAAAACACCGCTATATAAGTAATGACTAGACAGACGATCCCGCATGGATCTTTTCGAAATATAGGCATAATTTTTCAGTGTTTATTGTCGCACAAAAAAAAGGTAAACACGACATCAAGGAAACGTCAGCACTCGGATGCCATGCGCGCTTCGGGGCTGTTCTTTCTATCGTCCCTGCACTCCCTAACGAAATACTTTCGGCGCAAAAGTGAAGCGTGCAGGACTGCGGGGTTGTCATATTGTTCGGTTTTATTTATTTTTTAAAGGAGGAGAAAAAACTGAACTAATGTTTTTCTTCATTACAAAGGGCAATCTGTGTTTAATTTAAATTTAACAAAGACATTGTCTTTTGCTGCCATTATATTTCTTTGAGTTTTTAGGAATGAAAATTCAAAAGCATACAGTGAAAGCTGCTCGTTTTGTTGTTAAGTTTGATTAGTGAAGGAGATACCTTTAACTGTACCTGACCAAATGAAACCGACAATAGGCGCGAGCCTACGTTGGGAAAACCGAAATAAAAAAAAAAAAAGTTGCTCGTTTGTTGCGTGCTTTCGAGCTGGTTCCGAGCTTTCATCACGCCGAAACCGTCCGGCGTGATGTAAGCGCAGAACCAGTGTTGCCAACAACGGTGATTTCTCGGCAACTTTGGCAACTACATGGTTTCGCGGGCATTTGAAGGCACTTGGCGATTGGCGATTCATTTGGCGATTTCTTTGTCCATCCTGGGCATTTATCAATCCTAGGCATTTATGTTAAGAATAAATTTCCTCACGCGGCTTTAACCACTTCCTTTGTTTTCGCTTTCGTAATCTTCCCAAAAATACGTTTTTCATATTTAAGGTTATAATACATTTCGGTCCCCTAGATGATAAATAGACGTATAATAAAGGCACTATGCTTGTTCTTACACTGGTTATACATACGCCAAATCAAATCAAAATAAACGTATAACTGATTTACTTTTAACACATAAACCAAACACCAGTACTGCGTTCAGTAGACGTTTTTTGAATGTCTTCTAACCTTAATTAAACGTCTATTATACGTCTTTTAAGAACATATTCAAAATGTATTTTAAATATCTTTTTTGGGCTACATGTCTCACTTTTTTACGTCTGAAAATGAGCGTGTATTCCCAAACGCCTTGCAGTCTAATAGGCGTCTAAAGATATACGTGTGCTACTTGGGGGAACTATAGCCTGCAGCTTCGAAAAGTGGTAAAAACAGCCCTTAAAGGGGGAGTAAGGGTTCAAAATGAAAAAAATATATGTTATAGGAGAGACCAAGTTACATGTTCTGGCTGAAGAACACCTATGTCAATTATGCATATTAACCGAGTAATTAATTATTTAACGGTTTAAGCTCCGCCCCTTTACTCCAAATTTAAAATTTTCCTATCCTTATAACATGGGAGGACAGTTGGCCGGAGGCCTAGCGCCTTTACCTATGAGCGCATTGAAATTCGATCCCTAGTCTCATAGGGAAGGTACCTTGATATTTATTTTGAAGGTTCAAGCAAGTCCGTAGGTGCTTTGGTTAATTTACAAACTCAATCGCAAAAAATGACTTTTTCTTCGCGCCATCGCGCGATCGCCGTTCTGCCGGGCCGAGACCCGCGCCTAAGAGCCTTTGGGCAAGTTTCGGGTCGGCTTCGTAGTCGAGAGCCCATCTCCTGGCCATAGGACCGCACAAGGCGGTTCTGACATATGCGAGTAACGCTTCCTGCATGGCGTTCAGCGGAGCTCGCAAGTCATGGCGCGAAGAAAAAGTAATTTTTTTTGTGATTGAGCTTGTAAATTAAGCAAAGCACCTACAGACTTGTTTGAGCATTCAAAAGAAAGATAATGGTGCTGCTCCTATGAGACCAGGGATCGATTTTCAATGCGCTCATAGGTAAAGGCGCTAGGCCTCCGGCCAACTGTCCCCCCATGTTATAAGGATAGAAAATTTGAAATTTGGAGTAAAAGGGCGGAGCTTAAACCGCTAAATAATTAATTACTCGGTTAATATGCATAATTGACATAGGGGTTCTTCAGCCAGAACATGTAACTTGGTCTCTCCTATAACATATATTTTTTCATTTTGAAACCTTACTCCCCCTTTAGAGGGGGAGTAAGGTACGAAAAAAAAAGAAAATGTCGTAGAGGAGACCAAATGAAGTGTTCTGGCTGAAGAACCCCTATGTCAATTATGAATATTAACCGAGTAACAGAATTTCTTTGGCGGTAACGCCGCGCGTACAAACATCAGCCGGATTACAAGAACCAGGACAAAAGCGAACTTCAGCATCCAATGAGGAACACATTTTTCGGATTTCTTGAACTCGATGTGATACGTAAACCTTCTTCGGCATGGAGTTGCGCGTCCAATGAATAGCGATCTGCGAATCGGTCCAAATGTAGACCGACCTTAACATTCCAGTAGGTTTCAGAATTTCTGCCAGCCAGGCACCAAGCCTGCATGCTATTAGGAGAGCAGTGAGTTCCAGTTGAGGCAAAGTAAGGGTCTTCACAGGAGCGACCTTCGCTTTGGCAAAGACGAGACTAGATTCGTTTTCGGAAACGAAGTAGGCACAGGCACCATAGCTCTTGAGACTATCATCGGCAAAGACGTGTAAATCAAAGGAGCATACTTCTTCGGAGAAGTAAGGGCGAGGAATGGTTGTTTCGAGGACAGCGGACAGGTCTGAGGACAACTGGTTCCAGGTCTTCTCAAGATCAGTCGGGATGGGTGAGTCCCAGTCAATCTTCAACTTCCATAGATCTTGTAAAAGTAGTTTAGCACGAATCAGAACCGGAGCAATAACGCCAAGAGGGTCATAAATACTCGCGGTGAGTTGAATTGTAACCTATTTATAGCCCTTGTAACTCTGCAATTTGTCAGGGTTACACAATTTTTTGTAACATTCGTACACCTGGAAACTGAGTTTCGAACCCCTTGACACAAGCAAACGCGTACAGTTGTTAACATTGCTACTTCAAAGAATTTGAGTCTTCACATCAATCTTATCGGTGCCCAACGGTGGTGATCGTTTACGTTTTCGCGAAGAGCTTCCTTGTCCTTCAATACGGCTATTTGCGATGCCACCCACGGGAACACCGTCAGCATTACGGACGTTAATTGGACCATGGAAGATATTAGTAATGTTTTGGGAAGCTATAATGAAGACATCGGTATTTAATATCTCATACCCTTTAAACCTAGTAAGTATTGTTGCTTACTTCCAGGAGCAGCTTCCGAGCTTTTCTTATCTGAGTCCATCGTGCCAGTACTTTCCCTCGCCTTATCCACGATTTAATTTCAGCGGTTGAACTTTTTCTAATAGTAATGTTTTGTTTGTTTAAAACATTAATTCACAACACATAAACAAGATAACTCTGAAGCACCGCTAGCACTCTTTCCTTGATTAAATATTAATTTTAAAAGATAATATAACTTGCTTCGAGAAAAAACAAAGTATTAATCGTCATCTTGTAAGAAGAAGACAGCCCCCGTCGGGGAGTCATCCCTGTCTCGTACGCTTCCTGCGTCAGTGCCACCCGACGTTGCCCGGCCTCACCCTAATAGTGGGCCATTTAAAAAGTCTACCCGACTCGAAATCTGTGCATTGAACTTACGCAGTTTAGAGCTTGTTTCCCCTTCCCCCACCCCACAACTACGGTCAGCTCGTGCAGAATAGCTGACGAGTTCTGTTAATGAAGCGAACATAGAAAGTTTCCTACCTGTAAAAAACCCGGCGTGGAAGTTACACAATCCAATGACGAGAAAACACGGAGAAAATAAAAAAGGGAAGTGAAAGGAAAGGAGAAGCTGCCGTTCAAAGCTCCCAATCAACTGCAAGAGAACAAAAAATATTGCGACTCTTAACAAATATCCTATACTATAATCAAGGTCCCGTAGTAGATGCCACTTATTGCGATCCCTGGTTGTTAGAATCAGCGGGTTTATGGAATTAAGTTTTAAAGGACTGATTTAAACCGTGTTGAGAACCCTCCCTAAGCGTAGGAGTAGGCTTCAGCGGTGTTGGTTGTGTTTTAGACGTGTGGTTATATAAAAATGGCGGAAATAACAGAAAAAGAACAAGAAAATAAGCGTTAATTGAAATGTAAAAGAGCAGTTGTGGCTCGCATTGAAACGACAAGTTGAATTTAAAAGATTTGCAACAAAGGAAAGCGGCCGTTAATTTAGGAGTTCTTCAATCATCTCTATCAAAATTGTTGAAAAATCATTGCAAATAAAGAATATAGTCATTTGGTATAGACAAGAAAATGTAATTTCGTTCTTAATATCACTATTTTTCTTTTTCTTATTTACATCATAAAACAACCTACGCACATGTACTGTACACATGTACACATTTCCGATTTTCGGTTATTAGAATCTCCGCTTAATCGAAGTAATATTCACTTGACAAACGTGATCACAATAAGCGACATCTACTGTAGTTGGTTCCATATAAAATATACGCAACGCCTAAGGTCGCCAAACATAATACAGGTTGCGCAGGAAAACAAATGTGTTCTACGTCAACGTCAGTTACGGAGCTCATTATTATAATGTGTGTAGCCTACACACATTATAATAAGGTTAAATGGTGTATAGGTGTAGGTTATATGGAATAAACTTACGTGTGGTAATATTTTACCAGATTCTATATAGTAGAACACAGGAGCGAATCACAGGAGCGGCAATGGCAAGCGGAAATCATCGTGAGAAGAAGAGAAATGCATCTTTGCAATCGGTAAAGCTCCACCCCACCCAAAAGAGAACAGAATACAGTCATGAGTGTTGAGGACAACAACGTAAAGAGTTGTGTACGATACATGACACTTACATTTTTTCGTAGTCAGTTTAAAACGGAAAAGACGAGACTTTACACAATTGATAAGTTTACGCTCAGAGACCGCCCAATAATCCATAACCAATGATTTTCAGGGGAAAAAAATCGCGATA